>MU847899.1:0-24056 GCA_032690845.1 Eleusine coracana subsp. coracana
CTTAGTGAAAAAAATGCTAAGGGGCTCGCTGCAGCCCAAACCCCTCGAAGGATTCGCTCGAAAACACCTCGCCCCTAGCACTTTGACGGGGAGGGTGGTGTTTTTCAAAAATTAGCAAAAAAATACTAAGGGGCTCGCTGCTGCCCAAACCCTTGAAGGGTTCGATCGAAAACACCTTGGCCCTAGCACTTCAAGGGGGAGGGTGGCGTTTTTCCAAAAACTTAGTGAAAAAAATGCTAAGGGGCTCGCTGCAGCCCAAACCCGTCGAAGGCTTTGCCCGAAAACACCTCGCCCCTAGCACTTTGAGGGGGAGGGTGGTGTTTTTCAAAAACATAGCAAAGAAATACTAAGGGGCTCGCTGCAGCCCAAACCCATCGAAGGGTTTGCTCAAAAACACCTCGCCCGTAGCACTTCGAGGGGAGGGTGGCATTTTTCAAAAAACTTAGTGAAAAAATGTAAAGGGATCGCTACAGCCCAAATCCGTTGAAGGGCTCGCTCGAAAACACCTCGCCCCTGGCACTTCAAGGGGGCGGGTTTCGTTTTCCAAAAACTTAGTGAAAAAATGCTAAGGGTCTCGCTGTAGAAATACCCGTCGAAGGGTTCGCTCGAAAACACCTCGCCCCTACCACTTCGAGGGGGAGGGTTGCGTTTTTCAAAAACATAGCGAAAAAATGCTAAGGGGCTCACTGCAGCCCAAACCCATCGAAGGGTTCGCTCGAAAGCACCTCGCCCCTAGCACTTCAAGGGGGATGGTGGCGTTTTTCAAAAAACTTAGTGAATAAATGGTAAGTGGATCGCTGCAGCCCAAACCCATCGAAGGATTCGCTCGAAAACACCTCGCCCCTAGCACTTTGAGGGGGAGGGTGGTGTTTTTCAAAAATTAGCAATAAAATACTAAGGGGCTCGCTGCAGCCCAAGCTCGTTGAAGGGTTCGATCGAAAACACCTTGGCCCTAGCACTTCGAGGGGGAGGGTGGTGTTTTTTCCAAAAACTTAGTGAAAAAAATGCTAAGGGGCTCGCTGCAGCCCAAACCCGTCGAAGGATTCGCTCGAAAACACCTCGCCCCTAGCACTTTGAGGGGGAGGGTGGTGTTTTTTCAAAAATTAGCAAAAAAATACTAAGGGGCTCGCTGCTGCCAGAACCCGTTGAAGGGTTCGATCGAAAACACCTTGGCCCTAGCACTTCAAGGGGGAGGGTGGCGTTTTTCCAAAAATTAGTGAAAAAAAATGCTAAGGGGCTCGCTGCAGCCCAAACCCGTCGAAGGCTTTGCCCGAAAACACCTCCCCCCTAGCACTTTGAGGGGGAGGGTGGTGTTTTTCAAAAACTTAGCAAAGAAATACTAAGGGGCTCGCTGCAGCCCAAACCAATCGAAGGGTTTGCTCAAAAACACCTCGCCTGTAGCACTTCGAGGGGAGGGTGACATTTTTTCCAAAAACATAGTGAAAAAAATGCTAAGGGGCTCGCTGCAGCCCAAACCCGTCGAAGGATTCGCTCGAAAACACCTCGTCCCTAGCGCTTTGAGGGGGAGGGTGGTGTTTTTCAAAAAATTAGCAAAAAAATACTAAGGGGCTCGCTGCAGCCCAAACCCGTCGAATGGTTCGCTTGAAAGCACCTCGCCCCTAGCACTTCGAGGTGGAGGGTGGCGTTTTTCAACACTTAGCACAAAAATGCTAAGGGGCTCACTGCAGCCCAAACCCATCGAACGGTTCGCTCGAAAACACCTCACCCCTAGCACTTCGAGGGGGAGGGTGGTGTTTTTCCAAAAACTTAGTGAATAAAATGCTAATGGGCTCGCTGCAGCCCAAACCCGTCGACGGATTCGCTCGAAAACACCTCACCCCAAGCATTTTGAGGGGGAGGGTGCTGTTTTTCAAAAACTTAGCAAAGAAATACTAAGGGGCTCGCTGCAGCCCAAACCCATTGAAGGGTTTGCTCAAAAACACCTCGCCCGTAGCACTTCGACGGGAGGGTGGAGTTTTTCAAAAAACTTAGTGATAAAATGCTAAAGGGATCGCTACAGCCCAAACCCGTCGAAGGGCTCGCTCGAAAACACCTAGCCCCTAGCACTTCAAGGGGGCGGGTGGTGTTTTTCAAAAAACTTAGTGAATAAATGGTAAGTGGATTGCTGCAGCCCAAACCCGTCGAAGGGCTCGCTCGAAAACACCTCGCCCCTAGCACTTCGAGGGGGAGGGATGCGTTTTCCAAAAACTTAGCATAAAAATTCTAAGGGTCTCACTGCAGAGCAAACCCGTCAAAGGGTTCGCTCGAAAACACCTCACCCCTAGGACTTCGAGGGGGAGGGTGGCGTTTTTCAAAACATAGCAAAAAAATGCTAAGGGGCTCGCTGCAGCCCAAACCCGTCGAATGATTCGCTCGAAAACACCTCGCCCCTAGCACTTTGAGGGGGAGGGTGGTGTTTTTCAAAAACTTAGCAAAGAAATATTAAGGGGCTCGCTGCACCCCAAACCCATCGAATGATTCGCTGGAAAGTACCTCGCCCCAGCACTTCGAGGGGGAGGGTGGCATTTTTCAAAAATTAGCAAAAAAAACGCTTAGGGGCTCACTGCAGCCCTAACCCATCGAAGGGTTTGCTCAAAAACACCTCGCCCGTAGCACTTCGAGGGGAGGGTGGCATTTTTCAAAAAACTTAGTGAAAAAATGCTAAAGGGATCGCTACAGCCCAAATCCGTCGAAGGGCTCGCTCGAAAACACCTCGTCCCAAGCACTTTGAGGGGGAGGGTGGCGTTTTTCAAAAATTAGCAAAAAAATGCTAAGGGGCTCACTGCAGCCCTAACCCATCGAAGGGTTCGCTCGAAAACACCTCACCCCAAGCACTTCGAGGGGGAGGGTGGTGTTTTTCCAAAAACTTAGTGAAAAAATGCTAATGGGCTCACTGCAGCCCAAACCCATCGAAGGGTTCGCTCGAAAACACATCACCCCTAGCACTTTGAGGGGGAGGGTGGTGTTTTTCAAAAACTTAGCAAAAAAAAATGTTAAGGGGCTCACTGCAGCCCCAAACCCGTCGAAGGGTTCACTCGAAAGCACCTCGCCCCTAGGACTTTGAGGGGGAGAGTGGCGTTTTTAAGAAACATACCAAAAGAATGCTAATGGGCTCACTGCAGCCCAAACCCGTCGAAGGATTCGCTCGAAAACACCTCGCCCCAAGCACTTTGAGGGGGAGGGTGGTGTTTTTCAAAAACCTAGCAAAGAAATACTAAGGGGCTCGCTGCAGCCCAAACCCATCGAAGGGTTTGCTCAAAAACACCTCGCCCGTAGCACTTCGACGGGAGGGTGGCATTTTTCAAAAAACTTAGTGATAAAATGCTAAAGGGATCGCTACAGCCCAAACCCATCGAAGGGCTCGCTCGAAAACACCTCACCCCTAGCACTTCGAGGGGGCGGGTTTTGTTTCCCAAATACTTAGCAAAAAAATGCTAAGGGTCTCGCTGCAGAAAAACCCGTCGTAGGGTTTGCTCGAAAACACCTCACCCCTAGCACTTCGAGGGGGAGGGTTGCGTTTTTCAAAAACATAGCAAAAAAAAGCTAAGGGGCTCACTGCAGCCCAAACCCGTCAAAGGGTTCGCTCAAAAACACCTCGCCCCGAGCACTTCGAGGGGGAGGGTGGCGTTTTTCAAAAACTTAGCAAAAAAATGCTAAGGGGCTCACTGCAGCCCAAACCCATCGAAGGGTTCGCTCGAAAACACATCACCCCTAGCACTTTGAGGGGGAGGGTGGTGTTTTTCAAAAACTTAGCAAAAAAATGTTAAGGGGCTCACTGCAGCCCAAACCCGTCGAAGTGTTCACTCAAAAACACCTCGCCCCGAGAACTTTGACGGGGAGAGTGGCGTTTTTAAAAAACATAGCAAGAAAATGCTAAGGGGCTCGCTGCTGCCCAAACCCGTCGAAGGATTCGCTCGAAAACACCTCGTCCTAGAACTTTGAGGGGGAGGTTGGTGTTTTTCAAAAATTAGCAAATAAATACTAAGGGGTTCACTGCAACCCAAACCCATTGAAGGGTTCGATCGAAAACACCTTGGTCCTAGCACTTCGAGGGGGAGGGTGGCGTTTTTCCAAAAACATAGTGAAAAAAATGCTAACGGGCTCGCTGCAGGCCAAACCCGTTGAATGATTCGCTCGAAAACACCTCGCCCCTAGTACTTTGAGGGGGAGGGTGGTGTTTTTCAAAAACTTAGTAAAGAAATACTAAGGGGCTCACTGCAGCCCAAACCCATCGAAGGGTTCGCTCGAAAATGCCTCACCCCTAGCACTTCGAGGGGGAGGGTGGCGTTTTTCAAAAACTTAGCAAAAAAATGCTAAGGGGCTCACTGCAGCCCAAACCCATCGAAGGGTTCACTCGACAACACCTCGCCCCTAGCACTTTGAGGGGGAGAGTGGTGTTTTTCAAAAATTAGCAAAAAAATACGAAGGGGCTCGCTGCAGCCCAAACCCATTGAAGGGTTCGATCGAAAACACCTTGGCCCTAGCACTTCGAGAGGGAGGGTGGCGTTTTTCAAAAACTTAGTGAGCAAATGTTAAGGGGATTGTTGTAGCCCAAATCCCTCGAAGGGTTCACTCAAAAACACCTCGCCCCTAGCACTTTGAGGGGGAGAGTGGCGTTTTTCAAGAACTTAGCGAAAAAAACGCTATGGGGCTCGCTGCAGCCCGAACCCGTCAAAGGATTCGCTCGAAAACACCTCGCCCCAAGCACTTCGTGGGGAAGGGTGGCGTTTTTCAAAAACTTAGTGAGCAAATGTTAAGGGAATCTCTATAGCCCAAACCCCTCGACGGGTTCACTCGAAAACACCTCGCCCCGAGCACTTTGAGGGGGAGGGTGGTGTTTTTCAAAAACTTAGCAAAAAAAATGCTAAGGGTCTCGCTGCAGAACAAACCCTTCAAAGGGTTCGCTCGAAAACACCTCACCCCTAGCACTTCGAGGGGGAGGGTGGCGTTTTTCAAAAACTTAGTGAAAAATGCTAAGGCGCTCACTGCAGCCCAAACCCGTCGAAGGGTTCACTCGAAAACACCTCGCCCCTAGCACTTTGAGGGGGAGCGTGGCGTTTGTCAAAAACTTAGCAAAAAAATGCTAAGGGGCTCGGTGCAGTCGAAACCCGTCGAAGGGTTCGCTCAAAAACACCTCGCCCCGAGCACTTCGAGGGGGAGGGTGGCGTTTTTCAAAAACTTAGCAAAAAAATGCTAAGGGGCTCACTGCAGCCCAAACCCATCGAAGGGTTCGCTCGAAAACACATCACCCCTAGCACTTTGAGGGGGAGGGTGGTGTTTTTCAAAAACTTAGCAAAAAAAAATGTTAAGGGGCTCACTGCAGCCCAAACCCGTCGAAGGGTTCACTCGAAAGCACCTCGCCCCTAGGACTTTGAGGGGGAGAGTGGCGTTTTTAAGAAACATACCAAAAGAATGCTAATGGGCTCACTGCAGCCCAAACCCGTCGAAGGATTCGCTCGAAAACACCTCGCCCCAAGCACTTTGAGGGGGAGGGTGGTGTTTTTCAAAAACCTAGCAAAGAAATACTAAGGGGCTCGCTGCAGCCCAAACCCATCGAAGGGTTTGCTCAAAAACACCTCGCCCGTAGCACTTCGACGGGAGGGTGGCATTTTTCAAAAAACTTAGTGATAAAATGCTAAAGGGATCGCTACAGCCCAAACCCATCGAAGGGCTCGCTCGAAAACACCTCACCCCTAGCACTTCGAGG
This sequence comes from Eleusine coracana subsp. coracana, assembly GCA_032690845.1. Taxonomy (NCBI): domain Eukaryota; kingdom Viridiplantae; phylum Streptophyta; class Magnoliopsida; order Poales; family Poaceae; genus Eleusine; species Eleusine coracana. Next base: position 5,708 of record MU847899.1, read on the forward strand.
GGGCGGGTTTTGTTTTCCAAATACTTAGCAAAAAAATGCTAAGGGTCTCGCTGCAGAAAAACCCGTCGTAGGGTTTGCTCGAAAACACCTCACCCCTAGCACTTCGAGGGGGAGGGTTGCGTTTTTCAAAGACATAGCGAAAAAAAGCTAAGGGGCTCACTGCAGCCCAAACCCGTCAAAGGGTTCGCTCAAAAACACCTCGCCCCGAGCACTTCGAGGGGGAGGGTGGCGTTTTTCAAAAACTTAGCAAAAAAATGCTAAGGGGCTCACTGCAGCCCAAACCCATCGAAGGGTTCGCTCGAAAACACATCACCCCTAGCACTTTGAGGGGGAGGGTGGTGTTTTTCAAAAACTTAGCAAAAAAATGTTAAGGGGCTCACTGCAGCCCAAACCCGTCGAAGTGTTCACTCGAAAACACCTCGCCCCGAGAACTTTGACGGGGAGAGTGGCGTTTTTAAAAAACATAGCAAGAAAATGCTAAGGGGCTCGCTGCTGCCCAAACCCGTCGAAGGATTCGCTCGAAAACACCTCGTCCTAGAACTTTGAGGGGGAGGTTGGTGTTTTTCAAAAATTAGCAAATAAATACTAAGGGGTTCACTGCAACCCAAACCCATTGAAGGGTTCGATCGAAAACACCTTGGTCCTAGCACTTCGAGGGGGAGGGTGGCGTTTTTCCAAAAACATAGTGAAAAAAATGCTAACGGGCTCGCTGCAGGCCAAACCCGTTGAATGATTCGCTCGAAAACACCTCGCCCCTAGTACTTTGAGGGGGAGGGTGGTGTTTTTCAAAAACTTAGTAAAGAAATACTAAGGGGCTCACTGCAGCCCAAACCCATCGAAGGGTTCGCTCGAAAATGCCTCACCCCTAGCACTTCGAGGGGGAGGGTGGCGTTTTTCAAAAACTTAGCAAAAAAATGCTAAGGGGCTCACTGCAGCCCAAACCCATCGAAGGGTTCACTCGACAACACCTCGCCCCTAGCACTTTGAGGGGGAGAGTGGTGTTTTTCAAAAATTAGCAAAAAAATACGAAGGGGCTCGCTGCAGCCCAAACCCGTTGAAGGGTTCGATCGAAACACCTTGGCCCTAGCACTTCGAGAGGGAGGGTGGCGTTTTTCAAAAACTTAGTGAGCAAATGTTAAGGGGATTGTTGTAGCCCTAATCCCTCGAAGGGTTCACTCAAAAACACCTCGCCCCTAGCACTTTGAGGGGGAGAGTGGCGTTTTTCAAGAACTTAGCGAAAAAACGCTATGGGGCTCGCTGCAGCCCGAACCCGTCAAAGGATTCGCTCGAAAACACCTCGCCCCAAGCACTTCGTGGGGAAGGGTGGCGTTTTTCAAAAACTTAGTGAGCAAATGTTAAGGGAATCTCTATAGCCCAAACCCCTCGACGGGTTCACTCGAAAACACCTCGCCCCGAGCACTTCGAGGGGGGAGGGTGGTGTTTTTCAAAAACTTAGCAAAAAAAATGCTAAGGGTCTCGCTGCAGAACAAACCCGTTGAAGGGTTCGCTCGAAAACACCTCACCCCTAGCACTTCGAGGGGGAGGGTGTCGTTTTTCAAAAACTTAGCGAAAAATGCTAAGGCGCTAACTACAGCCCAAACCCGTCGAAGGGTTTACTCGAAAACACCTCGCCCCTAGCACTTTGAGGGGGACCGTGGCGTTTGCCCAAAATTTAGCAAAAAAATGCTAAGGGGCTCGGTGCAGTCCAAACCCGTCAAAGGATTCGCTCGAAAACACCTCGCCCCTAGCACTTTGAGGGGGAGGGTGGCATTTTTCAAAAACTTAGCAAAAAAATACTATGGGACACGCTGCAGCCCAAACCCGTTGAAGGGTTCGATCGAAAACACCTTGCCACTAGCACTTCGAGAGGGAGGGTGGCGTTTTTCAAAAACTTAGTGAGCAAATGTTAAGGGGATCTCAATAGCCCAAACCCCTCGCAGGATTCGCTCGAAAACACCTCGCCCCGAGCACTTTGAGGGGGAGGGTGGTGTTTTTTAAAAACTTAGCAAGAAAAATGTTACGAGGGTCGCTGTAGCCCAAACCCGTGAAAGGGTTCGCTCAAAAACACCTCGCCCCTAGCACTTCGAGGGGGAGGGTGGCGTTTTCCAAAAACTTAAGGAAAAATGCTAAGGGTCTCGCTGCAGAATAACCCATCGAAGGGTTCGCTTGAAAATACCTCGCCACTAGCACTTCGAGGGGGAGGGTTGCGTCTTCCAAAAACTTAGCGAAAAAATGCTAAGGGGCTCGCTGTAGCCCAAACCCGTTGATGGATTTGCTCGAAAACACCTCGCCCCCAGCACTTCGAAGGGAAGGGTGGCCTTTTTCAAAAACTTAGCAAAAAATGCAAAAGGCTCGCTGCAGCCCAAACCCATCGAAGGGTTCGCTCGAAAATACCTCGCCCCTAGCACTTCGAGGGGAGGGTGGCGTTTTCCCAAACAATTAGTGACAAAATGCTAAGGGGATCGCTGCAGAACAAACCCTTCAAAGGGTTTGCTCGAAAACACCTCACCCCTAGCACTTCGAGGGGGAGGGTGGCGTTTTTCAAAAACCTAGTGAGCAAATGTTAAGGGGATCTCTATAGCCGAAACCCCTCGACGGGTTCGCTCGAAAACACCTCGCCCCGAGCACTTTGAGGGGGAGGGTGGGGTTTTTCAAAAACATAGCAAAAAAATGCTAAGGGTCTCGCTGCAGAACAAACCCTTCAAAGGGTTCGCTCGAAAACACCTCACCCCCTAGCACTTCGAGGGGGAGGGTGGCGTTTTTCACAAACTTAGCGAAAAATGCTAAGGCGCTCACTGCAGCCCAAACCCGTCGAAGGGTTCACTCGAACACACCTCCCCCTAGCACTTTGAGGGGGAGCGTGGCGTTTGCCAAAAACTTAGCAAAAAAATGCTAAGGGGCTCGCTGCAACCCTAACCCGTCGAAGGATTCGCTCGAAAACACCTCGCCCCTAGCACTTTGAGGGGGAGAGTGGCGTTTTTCGAAAACATAGCAAAAAAATGCTAAGGGGCTCGCTGCAACCCTAACCCGTCGAAGGATTCGCTCGAAAACACCTCGCCCCTAGCACTTTGAGGGGGAGGGTGGTGTTTTTCAAAAATTAGCAAAAAAATACCAAGGGGCTCGCTGCAGCCCAAACCCGTTGAAGGGTTCGATCGAAAACACCTTGGCCCTAGCACTTCGAGAGGGAGGGTGGCGTTTTTCAAAAACTTAGTGAGCAAATGTTAAGGGGATTGTTGTAGCCCAAATCCCTCGAAGGGTTCACTCAAAAACACCTCGCCCCTTAGCACTTTGAGGGGGAGAGTGGCGTTTTTCAAGAACTTAGCGAAAAAACGCTATGGGGCTCGCTGTAGCCCGAACCCGTCAAAGGATTCGCTCGAAAACACCTCGCCCCAAGCACTTCGTGGGGAAGGGTGGCGTTTTTCAAAAACTTAGTGAGCAAATGTTAAGGGAATCTCTATAGCCCAAACCCCTCGACGGGTTCACTCGAAAACACCTCGCCCCGAGCACTTCGAGGGGGGAGGGTGGTGTTTTTCAAAAACTTAGCAAAAAAAATGCTAAGGGTCTCGCTGCAGAACAAACCCGTTGAAGGGTTCGCTCGAAAACACCTCACCCCTAGCACTTCGAGGGGGAGGGTGTCGTTTTTCAAAAACTTAGCGAAAAATGCTAAGGCGCTAACTACAGCCCAAACCCGTCGAAGGGTTTACTCGAAAACACCTCGCCCCTAGCACTTTGAGGGGGACCGTGGCGTTTGCCCAAAATTTAGCAAAAAAATGCTAAGGGGCTCGGTGCAGTCCAAACCCGTCAAAGGATTCGCTCGAAAACACCTCGCCCCTAGCACTTTGAGGGGGAGGGTGGCATTTTTCAAAAACTTAGCAAAAAAATACTATGGGACACGCTGCAGCCCAAACCCGTTGAAGGGTTCGATCTAAAACACCTTGCCACTAGCACTTCGAGAGGGAGGGTGGCGTTTTTCAAAAACTTAGTGAGCAAATGTTAAGGGGATCTCAATAGCCCAAACCCCTCGCAGGATTCGCTCGAAAACACCTCGCCCCGAGCACTTTGAGGGGGAGGGTGGTGTTTTTTAAAAACTTAGCAAGAAAAATGTTACGAGGGTCGCTGTAGCCCAAACCCGTGAAAGGGTTCGCTCAAAAACACCTCGCCCCTAGCACTTCGAGGGGGAGGGTGGCGTTTTCCAAAAACTTAAGGAAAAATGCTAAGGGTCTCGCTGCAGAATAACCCATCGAAGGGTTCGCTTGAAAATACCTCGCCACTAGCACTTCGAGGGGGAGGGTTGCGTCTTCCAAAAACTTAGCGAAAAAATGCTAAGGGGCTCGCTGTAGCCCAAACCCGTTGATGGATTTGCTCGAAAACACCTCGCCCCCAGCACTTCGAAGGGAAGGGTGGCCTTTTTCAAAAACTTAGCAAAAAATGCAAAAGGCTCGCTGCAGCCCAAACCCATCGAAGGGTTCGCTCGAAAATACCTCGCCCCTAGCACTTCGAGGGGAGGGTGGCGTTTTCCCAAACAATTAGTGACAAAATGCTAAGGGGATCGCTGCAGAACAAACCCTTCAAAGGGTTTGCTCGAAAACACCTCACCCCTAGCACTTCGAGGGGGAGGGTGGCGTTTTTCAAAAACCTAGTGAGCAAATGTTAAGGGGATCTCTATAGCCGAAACCCCTCGACGGGTTCGCTCGAAAACACCTCGCCCCGAGCACTTTGAGGGGGAGGGTGGGGTTTTTCAAAAACATAGCAAAAAAATGCTAAGGGTCTCGCTGCAGAACAAACCCTTCAAAGGGTTCGCTCGAAAACACCTCACCCCCTAGCACTTCGAGGGGGAGGGTGGCGTTTTTCACAAACTTAGCGAAAAATGCTAAGGCGCTCACTGCAGCCCAAACCCGTCGAAGGGTTCACTCGAACACACCTCCCCCTAGCACTTTGAGGGGGAGCGTGGCGTTTGCCAAAAACTTAGCAAAAAAATGCTAAGGGGCTCGGTGCAGTCCAAACCCGTCGAAGGATTCGCTCGAAAACACCTCGCCCCTAGCACTTTGAGGGGGAGAGTGGCGTTTTTCAAAAACATAGCAAAAAAATGCTAAGGGGCTCGCTGCAACCCTAACCCGTCGAAGGATTCGCTCGAAAACACCTCGCCCCTAGCACTTTGAGGGGGAGGGTGGTGTTTTTCAAAAATTAGCAAAAAAATACCAAGGGGCTCGCTGCAGCCCAAACCCGTTGAAGGGTTCGATCGAAAACACCTTGGCCCTAGCACTTCGAGAGGGAGGGTGGCGTTTTTCAAAAACTTAGTGAGCAAATGTTAAGGGGATTGTTGTAGCCCAAATCCCTCGAAGGGTTCACTCAAAAACACCTCGCCCCTTAGCACTTTGAGGGGGAGAGTGGCGTTTTTCAAGAACTTAGCGAAAAAACGCTATGGGGCTCGCTGTAGCCCGAACCCGTCAAAGGATTCGCTCGAAAACACCTCGCCCCAAGCACTTCGTGGGGAAGGGTGGCGTTTTTCAAAAACTTAGTGAGCAAATGTTAAGGGAATCTCTATAGCCCAAACCCCTCGACGGGTTCACTCGAAAACACCTCGCCCCGAGCACTTCGAGGGGGGAGGGTGGTGTTTTTCAAAAACTTAGCAAAAAAAATGCTAAGGGTCTCGCTGCAGAACAAACCCGTTGAAGGGTTCGCTCGAAAACACCTCACCCCTAGCACTTCGAGGGGGAGGGTGTCGTTTTTCAAAAACTTAGCGAAAAATGCTAAGGCGCTAACTACAGCCCAAACCCGTCGAAGGGTTTACTCGAAAACACCTCGCCCCTAGCACTTTGAGGGGGACCGTGGCGTTTGCCCAAAATTTAGCAAAAAAATGCTAAGGGGCTCGGTGCAGTCCAAACCCGTCAAAGGATTCGCTCGAAAACACCTCGCCCCTAGCACTTTGAGGGGGAGGGTGGCATTTTTCAAAAACTTAGCAAAAAAATACTATGGGACACGCTGCAGCCCAAACCCGTTGAAGGGTTCGATCGAAAACACCTTGCCACTAGCACTTCGAGAGGGAGGGTGGCGTTTTTCAAAAACTTAGTGAGCAAATGTTAAGGGGATCTCAATAGCCCAAACCCCTCGCAGGATTCGCTCGAAAACACCTCGCCCCGAGCACTTTGAGGGGGAGGGTGGTGTTTTTTAAAAACTTAGCAAGAAAAATGTTACGAGGGTCGCTGTAGCCCAAACCCGTGAAAGGGTTCGCTCAAAAACACCTCGCCCCTAGCACTTCGAGGGGGAGGGTGGCGTTTTCCAAAAACTTAAGGAAAAATGCTAAGGGTCTCGCTGCAGAATAACCCATCGAAGGGTTCGCTTGAAAATACCTCGCCACTAGCACTTCGAGGGGGAGGGTTGCGTCTTCCAAAAACTTAGCGAAAAAATGCTAAGGGGCTCGCTGTAGCCCAAACCCGTTGATGGATTTGCTCGAAAACACCTCGCCCCCAGCACTTCGAAGGGAAGGGTGGCCTTTTTCAAAAACTTAGCAAAAAATGCAAAAGGCTCGCTGCAGCCCAAACCCATCGAAGGGTTCGCTCGAAAATACCTCGCCCCTAGCACTTCGAGGGGAGGGTGGCGTTTTCCCAAACAATTAGTGACAAAATGCTAAGGGGATCGCTGCAGAACAAACCCTTCAAAGGGTTTGCTCGAAAACACCTCACCCCTAGCACTTCGAGGGGGAGGGTGGCGTTTTTCAAAAACCTAGTGAGCAAATGTTAAGGGGATCTCTATAGCCGAAACCCCTCGACGGGTTCGCTCGAAAACACCTCGCCCCGAGCACTTTGAGGGGGAGGGTGGGGTTTTTCAAAAACATAGCAAAAAAATGCTAAGGGTCTCGCTGCAGAACAAACCCTTCAAAGGGTTCGCTCGAAAACACCTCACCCCCTAGCACTTCGAGGGGGAGGGTGGCGTTTTTCACAAACTTAGCGAAAAATGCTAAGGCGCTCACTGCAGCCCAAACCCGTCGAAGGGTTCACTCGAACACACCTCCCCCTAGCACTTTGAGGGGGAGCGTGGCGTTTGCCAAAAACTTAGCAAAAAAATGCTAAGGGGCTCGGTGCAGTCCAAACCCGTCGAAGGATTCGCTCGAAAACACCTCGCCCCTAGCACTTTGAGGGGGAGAGTGGCGTTTTTCAAAAACATAGCAAAAAAATGCTAAGGGGCTCGCTGCAACCCTAACCCGTCGAAGGATTCGCTCGAAAACACCTCGCCCCTAGCACTTTGAGGGGGAGGGTGGTGTTTTTCAAAAATTAGCAAAAAAATACCAAGGGGCTCGCTGCAGCCCAAACCCGTTGAAGGGTTCGATCGAAAACACCTTGGCCCTAGCACTTCGAGAGGGAGGGTGGCGTTTTTCAAAAACTTAGTGAGCAAATGTTAAGGGGATTGTTGTAGCCCAAATCCCTCGAAGGGTTCACTCAAAAACACCTCACCCCTTAGCACTTTGAGGGGGAGAGTGGCGTTTTTCAAAAACTTAGCGAAAAAACGCTATGGGGCTCGCTGTAGCCCGAACCCGTCAAAGGATTCGCTCGAAAACACCTCGCCCCAAGCACTTCGTGGGGAAGGGTGGCGTTTTTCAAAAACTTAGTGAGCAAATGTTAAGGGAATCTCTATAGCCCAAACCCCTCGACGGGTTCACTCGAAAACACCTCGCCCCGAGCACTTTGAGGGGGAGGGTGGTGTTTTTCAAAAACTTAGCAAAAAACTACTAAGGGTCTCGCTGCAGAACAAACCCTTCAAAGGGTTCGCTCGAAAACACCTCACCCCTAGCACTTCGAGGGGGAGGGTGGCGTTTTTCAAAAACTTAGTGAAAAATGCTAAGGCGCTCACTGCAGCCCAAACCCGTCGAAGGGTTCACTCGAAAACACCTCGCCCCTAGCACTTTGAGGGGGAGCGTGGCGTTTGTCAAAAACTTAGCAAAAAAATGCTAAGGGGCTCGGTGCAGTCCAAACCCGTCGAAGGATTCGCTCGAAAACACCTCGCCTCTAGCACTTTGAGGGGGAGAGTGGCATTTTTCAAAAACTTAGCAAAAAAATGCTAAGGGGCTCGCTCCAGTCCAAACCCGTCGAAGGATTCGCTCAAAAACATCTCGCACCTAGCAATTCGAGGGGGGAGGGTGGTGTTTTTCAAAAACTTAGCAAAAAAAATGCTAAGGGTCTCGCTGCAGAACAAACCCGTTGAAGGGTTCGCTCGAAAACACCTCACCCCTAGCACTTCGAGGGGGAGGGTGTCGTTTTTCAAAAACTTAGCGAAAAATGCTAAGGCGCTCACTGCAGCCCAAACCCGTCGAAGGGTTCACTCGGAAACACCTCGCCCCTAGCACTTTGAGGGGGACCGTGGCGTTTGCCAAAAATTTAGCAAAAAAATGCTAAGGGGCTCGGTGCAGTCCAAACCCGTTGAAGGATTCGCTCGAAAATACCTCGCCCCTAGCACTTTGAGGGGGAGGGTGGCATTTTTCAAAAACTTAGCAAAAAAATACTATGGGACACGCTGCAGCCCAAACCCATTGAAGGGTTTGATCGAAAACACCTTGCCACTAGCACTTCGAGAGGGAGGGTGGCGTTTTTCAAAAACTTAGTGAGCAAATGTTAAGGGGATCTCAATAGCCCAAACCCCTCGCAGGATTCGCTCGAAAACACCTCGCCCCGAGCACTTTGAGGGGGAGGGTGGTGTTTTTTAAAAACTTAGCAAGAAAAATGTTACGAGGGTCGCTGTAGCCCAAACCCGTCAAAGGGTTCGCTCAAAAACACCTCGCCCCTAGCACTTCGAGGGGGAGGGTGGCGTTTTCCAAAAACTTAAGGAAAAATGCTAAGGGTCTCGCTGCAGAATAACCCGTCGAAGGGTTCGCTTGAAAATACCTCGCCACTAGCACTTCGAGGGGGAGGGTTGCGTCTTCCAAAAACTTAGCGAAAAAATGCTAAGGGGCTCGCTGTAGCCCAAATCCGTTGAAGGATTTGCTCGAAAACACCTCGCCCCCAGCACTTCGAAGGGAAGGGTGGCCTTTTTCAAAAACTTAGCAAAAAATGCAAAAGGCTCGCTGCAGCCCAAACCCATCGAAGGGTTCGCTCGAAAATACCTCGCCCCTAGCACTTCGAGGGGAGGGTGGCGTTTTCCCAAACAATTAGTGACAAAATGCTAAGGGGATCGCTGCAGAACAAACCCTTCAAAGGGTTTGCTCGAAAACACCTCACCCCTAGCACTTCGAGGGGGAGGGTGGCGTTTTTCAAAAACCTAGTGAGCAAATGTTAAGGGGATCTCTATAGCCGAAACCCCTCGACGGGTTCGCTCGAAAACACCTCGCCCCGAGCACTTTGAAGGGGAGGGTGGGGTTTTTCAAAAACATAGCAAAAAAATGCTAAGGGTCTCGCTGCAGAACAAACCCTTCAAAGGGTTCGCTCGAAAACACCTCACCCCCTAGCACTTCGAGGGGGAGGGTGGCGTTTTTCACAAACTTAGCGAAAAATGCTAAGGCGCTCACTGCAGCCCAAACCCGTCGAAGGGTTCACTCGAACACACCTCCCCCTAGCACTTTGAGGGGGAGCGTGGCGTTTGCCAAAAACTTAGAAAAAAAATGCTAAGGGGCTCGGTGCAGTCCAAACCCGTCGAAGGATTCGCTCGAAAACACCTCGCCCCTAGCACTTTGAGGGGGAGAGTGGCGTTTTTCAAAAACATAGCAAAAAAATGCTAAGGGGCTCGCTGCAACCCTAACCCGTCGAAGGATTCGCTCGAAAACACCTCGCCCCTAGCACTTTGAGGGGGAGGGTGGTGTTTTTCAAAAATTAGCAAAAAAATACCAAGGGGCTCGCTGCAGCCCAAACCCGTTGAAGGGTTCGATCGAAAACACCTTGGCCCTAGCACTTCGAGAGGGAGGGTGGCGTTTTTCAAAAACTTAGTGAGCAAATGTTAAGGGGATTGTTGTAGCCCAAATCCCTCGAAGGTTTCACTCAAAAACACCTCACCCCTTAGCACTTTGAGGGGGAGAGTGGCGTTTTTCAAAAACTTAGCGAAAAAACGCTATGGGGCTCGCTGTAGCCCGAACCCGTCAAAGGATTCGCTCGAAAACACCTCGCCCCAAGCACTTCGTGGGGAAGGGTGGCGTTTTTCAAAAACTTAGTGAGCAAATGTTAAGGGAATCTCTATAGCCCAAACCCCTCGACGGGTTCACTCGAAAACACCTCGCCCCGAGCACTTTGAGGGGGAGGGTGGTGTTTTTCAAAAACTTAGCAAAAAACTACTAAGGGTCTCGCTGCAGAACAAACCCTTCAAAGGGTTCGCTCGAAAACACCTCACCCCTAGCACTTCGAGGGGGAGGGTGGCGTTTTTCAAAAACTTAGTGAAAAATGCTAAGGCGCTCACTGCAGCCCAAACCCGTCGAAGGGTTCACTCGAAAACACCTCGCCCCTAGCACTTTGAGGGGGAGCGTGGCGTTTGTCAAAAACTTAGCAAAAAAATGCTAAGGGGCTCGGTGCAGTCCAAACCCGTCGAAGGATTCGCTCGAAAACACCTCGCCTCTAGCACTTTGAGGGGGAGAGTGGCATTTTTCAAAAACTTAGCAAAAAAATGCTAAGGGGCTCGCTCCAGTCCAAACCCGTCGAAGGATTCGCTCAAAAACATCTCGCACCTAGCAATTCGAGGGGGGAGGGTGGTGTTTTTCAAAAACTTAGCAAAAAAAATGCTAAGGGTCTCGCTGCAGAACAAACCCGTTGAAGGGTTCGCTCGAAAACACCTCACCCCTAGCACTTCGAGGGGGAGGGTGTCAGTTTTTCAAAAACTTAGCGAAAAATGCTAAGGCGCTCACTGCAGCCCAAACCCGTCGAAGGGTTCACTCGGAAACACCTCGCCCCTAGCACTTTGAGGGGGACCGTGGCGTTTGCCAAAAATTTAGCAAAAAAATGCTAAGGGGCTCGGTGCAGTCCAAACCCGTTGAAGGATTCGCTCGAAAATACCTCGCCCCTAGCACTTTGAGGGGGAGGGTGGCATTTTTCAAAAACTTAGCAAAAAAATACTATGGGACACGCTGCAGCCCAAACCCATTGAAGGGTTTGATCGAAAACACCTTGCCACTAGCACTTCGAGAGGGAGGGTGGCGTTTTTCAAAAACTTAGTGAGCAAATGTTAAGGGGATCTCAATAGCCCAAACCCCTCGCAGGATTCGCTCGAAAACACCTCGCCCCGAGCACTTTGAGGGGGAGGGTGGTGTTTTTTAAAAACTTAGCAAGAAAAATGTTACGAGGGTCGCTGTAGCCCAAACCCGTCAAAGGGTTCGCTCAAAAACACCTCGCCCCTAGCACTTCGAGGGGGAGGGTGGCGTTTTCCAAAAACTTAAGGAAAAATGCTAAGGGTCTCGCTGCAGAATAACCCGTCGAAGGGTTCGCTTGAAAATACCTCGCCACTAGCACTTCGAGGGGGAGGGTTGCGTCTTCCAAAAACTTAGCGAAAAAATGCTAAGGGGCTCGCTGTAGCCCAAATCCGTTGAAGGATTTGCTCGAAAACACCTCGCCCCCAGCACTTCGAAGGGAAGGGTGGCCTTTTTCAAAAACTTAGCAAAAAATGCAAAAGGCTCGCTGCAGCCCAAACCCATCGAAGGGTTCGCTCGAAAATACCTCGCCCCTAGCACTTCGAGGGGAGGGTGGCGTTTTCCCAAACAATTAGTGACAAAATGCTAAGGGGATCGCTGCAGAACAAACCCTTCAAAGGGTTTGCTCGAAAACACCTCACCCCTAGCACTTCGAGGGGGAGGGTGGCGTTTTTCAAAAACCTAGTGAGCAAATGTTAAGGGGATCTCTATAGCCGAAACCCCTTGACGGGTTCGCTCGAAAACACCTCGCCCCGAGCACTTTGAAGGGGAGGGTGGGGTTTTTCAAAAACATAGCAAAAAAATGCTAAGGGTCTCGCTGCAGAACAAACCCTTCAAAGGGTTCGCTCGAAAACACCTCACCCCCTAGCACTTCGAGGGGGAGGGTGGCGTTTTTCACAAACTTAGCGAAAAATGCTAAGGCGCTCACTGCAGCCCAAACCCGTCGAAGGGTTCACTCGAACACACCTCCCCCTAGCACTTTGAGGGGGAGCGTGGCGTTTGCCAAAAACTTAGCAAAAAAAATGCTAAGGGGCTCGGTGCAGTCCAAACCCGTCGAAGGATTCGCTCGAAAACACCTCGCCCCTAGCACTTTGAGGGGGAGAGTGGCGTTTTTCAAAAACATAGCAAAAAAATGCTAAGGGGCTCGCTGCAACCCTAACCCGTCGAAGGATTCGCTCGAAAACACCTCGCCCCTAGCACTTTGAGGGGGAGGGTGGTGTTTTTCAAAAATTAGCAAAAAAATACCAAGGGGCTCGCTGCAGCCCAAACCCGTTGAAGGGTTCGATCGAAAACACCTTGGCCCTAGCACTTCGAGAGGGAGGGTGGCGTTTTTCAAAAACTTAGTGAGCAAATGTTAAGGGGATTGTTGTAGCCCAAATCCCTCGAAGGGTTCACTCAAAAACACCTCACCCCTTAGCACTTTGAGGGGGAGAGTGGCGTTTTTCAAAAACTTAGCGAAAAAAACGCTATGGGGCTCGCTGTAGCCCGAACCCGTCAAAGGATTCGCTCGAAAACACCTCGCCCCAAGCACTTCGTGGGGAAGGGTGGCGTTTTTCAAAAACTTAGTGAGCAAATGTTAAGGGAATCTCTATAGCCCAAACCCCTCGACGGGTTCACTCGAAAACACCTCGCCCCGAGCACTTTGAGGGGGAGGGTGGTGTTTTTCAAAAACTTAGCAAAAAACTACTAAGGGTCTCGCTGCAGAACAAACCCTTCAAAGGGTTCGCTCGAAAACACCTCACCCCTAGCACTTCGAGGGGGAGGGTGGCGTTTTTCAAAAACTTAGTGAAAAATGCTAAGGCGCTCACTGCAGCCCAAACCCGTCGAAGGGTTCACTCGAAAACACCTCGCCCCTAGCACTTTGAGGGGGAGCGTGGCGTTTGTCAAAAACTTAGCAAAAAATGCTAAGGGGCTCGGTGCAGTCCAAACCCGTCGAAGGATTCGCTCGAAACACCTCGCCTCTAGCACTTTGAGGGGGAGAGTGGCATTTTTCAAAAACTTAGCAAAAAAATGCTAAGGGGCTCGCTCCAGTCCAAACCCGTCGAAGGATTCGCTCAAAAACATCTCGCACCTAGCAATTCGAGGGGGGAGGGTGGTGTTTTTCAAAAACTTAGCAAAAAAAATGCTAAGGGTCTCGCTGCAGAACAAACCCGTTGAAGGGTTCGCTCGAAAACACCTCACCCCTAGCACTTCGAGGGGGAGGGTGTCGTTTTTCAAAAACTTAGCGAAAAATGCTAAGGCGCTCACTGCAGCCCAAACCCGTCGAAGGGTTCACTCGGAAACACCTCGCCCCTAGCACTTTGAGGGGGACCGTGGCGTTTGCCAAAAATTTAGCAAAAAAATGCTAAGGGGCTCGGTGCAGTCCAAACCCGTTGAAGGATTCGCTCGAAAATACCTCGCCCCTAGCACTTTGAGGGGGAGGGTGGCATTTTTCAAAAACTTAGCAAAAAATACTATGGGACACGCTGCAGCCCAAACCCATTGAAGGGTTTGATCGAAAACACCTTGCCACTAGCACTTCGAGAGGGAGGGTGGCGTTTTTCAAAAACTTAGTGAGCAAATGTTAAGGGGATCTCAATAGCCCAAACCCCTCGCAGGATTCGCTCGAAAACACCTCGCCCCGAGCACTTTGAGGGGGGAGGGTGGTGTTTTTTAAAAACTTAGCAAGAAAAATGTTACGAGGGTCGCTGTAGCCCAAACCCGTCAAAGGGTTCGCTCAAAAACACCTCGCCCCTAGCACTTCGAGGGGGAGGGTGGCGTTTTCCAAAAACTTAAGGAAAAATGCTAAGGGTCTCGCTGCAGAATAACCCGTCGAAGGGTTCGCTTGAAAATACCTCGCCACTAGCACTTCGAGGGGGAGGGTTGCGTCTTCCAAAAACTTAGCGAAAAAATGCTAAGGGGCTCGCTGTAGCCCAAATCCGTTGAAGGATTTGCTCGAAAACACCTCGCCCCCAGCACTTCGAAGGGAAGGGTGGCCTTTTCAAAAACTTAGCAAAAAATGCAAAAGGCTCGCTGCAGCCCAAACCCATCGAAGGGTTCGCTCGAAAATACCTCGCCCCTAGCACTTCGAGGGGAGGGTGGCGTTTTCCCAAACAATTAGTGACAAAATGCTAAGGGGATCGCTGCAGAACAAACCCTTCAAAGGGTTTGCTCGAAAAACACCTCACCCCTAGCACTTCGAGGGGAGGGTGGCGTTTTTCAAAAACCTAGTGAGCAAATGTTAAGGGGATCTCTATAGCCGAAACCCCTCGACGGGTTCGCTCGAAAACACCTCGCCCCGAGCACTTTGAGGGGGAGGGTGGGGTTTTTCAAAAACATAGCAAAAAAATGCTAAGGGTCTCGCTGCAGAACAAACCCTTCAAAGGGTTCGCTCGGAAAACACCTCACCCCCTAGCACTTCGAGGGGGAGGGTGGCGTTTTTCACAAACTTAGCGAAAAATGCTAAGGCGCTCACTGCAGCCCAAACCCGTCGAAGGGTTCACTCGAACACACCTCCCCCTAGCACTTTGAGGGGGAGCGTGGCGTTTGCCAAAAACTTAGCAAAAAAAATGCTAAGGGGCTCGGTGCAGTCCAAACCCGTCGAAGGATTCGCTCGAAACACCTCGCCCCTAGCACTTTGAGGGGGAGAGTGGCGTTTTTCAAAAACATAGCAAAAAAATGCTAAGGGGCTCGCTGCAACCCCTAACCCGTCGAAGGATTCGCTCGAAAACACCTCGCCCCTAGCACTTTGAGGGGGAGGGTGGTGTTTTTCAAAAATTAGCAAAAAAAATACCAAGGGGCTCGCTGCAGCCCAAACCCGTTGAAGGGTTCGATCGAAAACACCTTGGCCCTAGCACTTCGAGAGGGAGGGTGGCGTTTTTCAAAAACTTAGTGAGCAAATGTTAAGGGGATTGTTGTAGCCCAAATCCCTCGAAGGGTTCACTCAAAAAACACCTCACCCTTAGCACTTTGAGGGGGAGAGTGGCGTTTTTCAAAAACTTACGCGAAAAAAAAACGCTATGGGGCTTCGCTGTAGCCCGAACCCGTCAAAGGATTCGCTCGAAAACACCTCGCCCCAAGCACTTCGTGGGGAAGGTGGCGTTTTTCAAACTTAGTGAGCAAATGTTAAGGGAATCTCTATAGCCCAAACCCCTCGACGGGTTCACTCCGAAACACCTCGCCCCGAGCACTTTGAGGGGGAGGTGGTGTTTTTCAAAAACTTAGCAAAAAACTACTAAGGGTCTCGCTGCAGAACAACCCTTCAAGGTTCGCTCCGAAAAACACCTCACCCCTACACTTCGAGGGGGAGGGTGGCGTTTTCAAAAACTTATTGAAAAATGCTAAGGCGCTCACTGCAGCCCAAACCCGTCGAAGGGTTCACATCGAAAACACCTCGCCCCTAGCACTTTGAGGGGAGCGTGGGCTGTTGTCCAAAAACTTAGCAAAAAAAATGCTAAGGGGCTCGGTGCAGTCCAAACCCGTCGAAGGATTCGCTCGAAAACACCTCGCCTCTAGCACTTTGAGGGGGAGAGTGCATTTTTTCAAAAAACTTAGCAAAAAAATGCTAAGGGGCTCGCTCCAGTCCAAACCCGTCGAAGGATTCGCTCAAAACATCTCGCACCTAGCAAATTCGAGGGGGGAGGGTGGTGTTTTTCAAAAACTTAGCAAAAAAAATGCTAAGGGTCTCGCTGCAGAACAAACCCGTTGAAGGGTTCGCTCGAAAACACCTCACCCCTAGCATTCCGAGGGGGAGGGTGTCGTTTTTCAAAAACTTAGCGAAAAAATGGCTAAGGCGCTCACTGCAGCCCAAACCCGTCGAAGGGTTCACTCGGAAAACACCTCGCCCCCTAGCACTTTTGAGGGGACCGTGGCGTTGCCAAAAATTTAGCAAAAAAAAATGAGCTAAGGGGCTCGGTGCAGTCCAAACCCGTTGAAGGATTCGCTCGAAAAATACCTCGCCCCTAGCATTGAGGGGGAGGGTGGCATTTTCAAAAACTTAGCAAAAAAATACTATGGGACACGCTGCAGCCAAACCCTAAGGGTTCGCTCGAAAACACCTCACCCCTAGCACTTCGAGGGGAGGGTGGCGTTTTTCAAAAACTTAGCGAAAAATGTAAGGGCTCTCAGCCCAAACCCGTCGAAGGTTCGCTCGAAAACACCTCGCCCCTAGCACTTTGAGGGGGAGGGTGGCGTTTTTAAAAACTTAGCAAAAAATGTAAGGGGCTCGTGCAGCCAAACCCGTCGAAGGGTTCGCTCAAAACACCTCGCCCCTAGCACTTCGGGGGAGGGTGGGTTTTTCCAAAAACTTAGCAAAAAATGCTAAGGGTCGCGCTGCAGACAACCCGTCAAGGGTTCGCTCGAAAACACCTCGCCCTAGCACTTCGAGGGGGAGGGTGCGTTTTTCAAAAACTTAGCGAAAAATGCTAAGGGCTCGCTGCAGCCCAAACCTCGAAGGGTTCGCTCGAAAACACCTCGCCCCTAGCACTTCGAGGGAGGGTGGTTTAAAAACTTAGCAAAAAATGCTAAGGTCCGTCTGCAGCCCAAACCCATCGAAGGTTTCGCTCGAAAATACCTCGCCCCTAGCACTTCGAGGGGAGGGTGGCGTTTTCCAAACAATTAGTGACAAAAGGCTAAGGGGTATCGCTGCAGAACAAAACCCTTCAAAGGGTTTGCTCAAAAAACACCTCGCCCCTAGCACTTCGAGGGGAGGGTGGCGTTTTTCAAAACCTAGTGAGCAAGGTTAAGGGGATCTCTATAGCCGAAACACCCATCGACGGGTTCGCTCGAAAACACCTCGTCCCCGAGCACTTGTGAGGGGGAGGGTGGGGTTTTTCAAAAACATAGCAAAAAAATGCTAAGGGTCCCTCGCTGCAGAACAAACCTTCAAAGGGGTTCGCATCGAAAACACCTCACCCCTAGCACTTCGAGGGGGAGGGTGTCGTTGTTTTCACAAACTTAGTGAAAAAATGCTAAGGCGCTCACTTTGCAGCCCAAACCCGTCGAAGGGTTCACATCGAAAACACCTCGCCCCTAGCACTTGAGGGGGAGCGTGGCGTTTGTCAAAAACTTAGCAAAAAAAATGCTAAGGGTCTCGCTGCAGAACAAACCCGTCGAAGGATTCGCTCGAAAACACCTCGCCCTAGCACTTTGAGGGGAGGGG
Source organism: Eleusine coracana subsp. coracana (assembly GCA_032690845.1). Taxonomy (NCBI): domain Eukaryota; kingdom Viridiplantae; phylum Streptophyta; class Magnoliopsida; order Poales; family Poaceae; genus Eleusine; species Eleusine coracana. Next base: position 22,942 of record MU847899.1, read on the forward strand.
CGTTTTTCAAAAACTTAGCAAAAAATGCTAAGGGGCTCGCTGCAGCCCAAACCCGTCGAAGGATTCGCTCGAAAACACCTCGCCCTAGCACTTTGAGGGGGAGGGTGGGTTTTTCAAAAATTAGCAAAAAATGCTAAGGGGCTCGCTGCAGCAAACCCGTTGAAGGGTTCGAACACCACCCCCCTAGCACTTCGAGGGGAGGGTGGTTTTTTCAAAAACTTAGCAAAAATGCTAAGGGCTTGCAGCCCAAACCCTGAAGGGTTCGCTCGAAACACCTGCCCCTAGCACTTTGAGGGGAGGGTGGCGTTTTTCAAAAACTTAGCAAAAAATGCTAAGGGCTCATAGCCCAACCCTCGAAGGATTCGCTCGAAAACACCTCGCCCCAGCACTTTGAGGGGGGGGTGGTTTTTCAAAAACTTAGCAAAAAAATGTAAGGGTCGCTGCAGCCCAAACCCGTCGAAGGGTTCGCTCGAAAACACCTCGCCCTAGCACTTCGAGGGGAGGGTGGTTTTTCAAAAACTTAGCAAAAATGCTAAGGGTCTCGCTGCAGAACCCTCGAAGGGTTCGCTCGAAAACACCTCGCCCCTAGCACTTCGAGGGGGAGGGTGCGTTTTTCAAAAACTTAGCGAAAAATGCTAAGGGCTCGCTGCAGCCCAAACCCGTTGAAGGGTTTGCTCGAAAACACCTCGCCCCTAGCACTTCGAGGGAGGGTGGCGTTTTCCAAAAACTTAGCAAAAAATGCTAAGGGCTCGCTGCAGCCAAACCCTCGAAGGTTCGCTCGAAAACCTCGCCCTAGCACTTCGAGGGGAGGGTGGCGTTTTTCAAAAACTTAGTGAAAAATGCTAAGGGGATCGCTGCAGCAAACCCTTCAAGGTTCGCTCGAAAACACCTCGCCCCTAGCACTTCGAGGGGGAGGGTGGCGTTTTTCAAAAACTTGCAAAAATGTTAAGGCTCTGCCAAACCCCGAAGGGTTCGCTCGAAAACACCTCGCCCCTAGCACTTCGAGGGGAGGGTGGTTTTTCAAAAACTTAGCAAAATGCTAAGGGTCTCGCTGCAGAACAAACCCTTCAAAGGGTTCGCTCGAAAACACCTCACCCCTAGCACTTCGAGGGGAG
>MU847900.1:0-23866 GCA_032690845.1 Eleusine coracana subsp. coracana
AGTATTTATTTTTATAAAATTATACTATTCTACTCTTTTGAATTTTTCTTTTGTCGGTGTTGGCCTCGCCGCAAGCTTTCTAGAAAAAAAAGTATGCCCCGACGGACAACGGATGCAAAAGTTACGCTCGTTTTAGGTTATAGGTCTCATTTTTTGTATGCTTACACCCACGGTGTGCAACCGCATGGCCGAGGGATGTGGGTTACCTTCCATGGTTCCTTGTACCCATAAACTCGGTAGTCTAGGGCGGTTCATGATATGATGGCGAGTCCTCCACCACGATGGAGTTCGACGCCGTATTGAATATAACATGCTGGCAGTAGGAGGTATTCGGGGCGTATCTTAACCATAGGGAAGTATTTATTTTGTAAAAAATTATATACTATTCTACTCTTTGAATTTCTTTTTTGTCGTTGGCCTTGCCGCAAGCTTTCTAGAAAAAAAAAGTATGCCCATCGGACAACGGACGCAAAAGTTACGCTCGTTTTAGGTTATAGGTCGTCTTTTTCGTGTGCTTACACCCACGGTGTGCTGAACCGCGTGGCCGAGGGATGTGGGTTACCTTCCATGGTTCCTTGTGTACCCATAAACTCGTAGTCTAGGCGCGGTTCATGATACGGTGGGCGAGTCCTCCACCACGATGGAGTTCGACGCTGTATTGAATGTAACATGCTTGTAGTAGGAGGTATTCGGGGCGGTATCTTAACCATAGGGAAGTATTTATTTTGTAAAAACTTATATACTATTCTACTCTTTGAATTTTGAATTTTGTCGGTATTGGCCTTGCCGCAAGCTTTCTAGAAAAAAAAGTATGCCCCGAACGGAACAACGGACGCAAAAGTTTGCTCATTTTAGGTTATAGGTCTTATTTTTTCGTGTGCTTACACCCACGGTGTGCTGAACCGCGTGGCCGAGGGATGTGGGTTACCTTCCATGGTTCCTTGTGTACCCATAAACTCGGTAGTCTAGGCGCGGTTCATGATACGGTGGGCGAGTCCTCCACCACGATGGAGTTTGACTGCTGTATTGAATGTAACATGCTGGCAGTAGGAGGTATTCGGGGCAGTATCTTAACTATAGGGAAGTATTTATTTTGTAAAAAATTATATACTATTCTACTCTTTGAATTTCACTTTCTGTCGGTGTTGGCCTCGCCGCAAGCTTTCTAGAAAAAAAGTATGCCCGAACGGACAACGGATGCAAAAGTTACGCTCATTTTAGGTTATAGGTCTCATTTTTCATGTGCTTACACCCACGGTGTGCTGAACCGCGTGGCCGAGGGATGTGGGTTACCTTCCATGGTTCCTTGTGTACCCATAAACTCAGGTAGTCTAGGCGCGGTTCATGATACGGTGGGCGAGTCCTCCACCACGATGGAGTTCGACGCTGTATTGAATGTAACATGCTGGCAGTAGGAGGTATTCGGGGCGTATCTTAACCATAGGGAAGTATTTATTTTGTAAAAAATTATATACTATTCTACTCTTTGAATTTTGCTTTTGTCGGTATTGGCCTCGCCGCAAGCTTTCTAGAAAAAAATAGTATGCCCCGATCGGACAACGGACGCAAAAGTTATGCTCGTTTTAGGTTATAGGTCGTCTTTTTCGTGTGCTTACACCCACGGTGTGCTGAACCGCGTGGCCGAGGGATGTGGGTTACCTTCCATGGTTCCTTGTGTACCCATAAACTCGGTAGTCTAGGCGCGGTTCATGATACGGTGGGCGAGTCCTCCACCACGATGGAGTTCGACGCTGTATTGAATGTAACATGCTGGTAGTAGGAGGTATTCGGGGCAGTATCTTAACCATAGGGAAGTATTTATTTGTAAAAAATTATATACTATTCTACTCTTTGAATTTGCATTTTGTCGGTGTTGGCCTCGCCGCAAGCTTTCTAGAAAAAAAAAGTATGCCCCGATCGGACAACGGATGCAAAAGTTATGCTCATTTTAGGTTATAGGTCTTCTTTTTCGTGTGCTTACACCCACGGTGTGCTGAACCGCGTGGCCGAGGGATGTGGGTTACCTTCCATGGTTCCTTGTGTACCCATAAACTCGGTAGTCTAGGCGCGGTTCATGATACGGTGGGCGAGTCCTCCACCACGATGGAGTTCGACGCTGTATTGAATGTAACATGCTGGCAGTAGGAGGTATTCGGGGCGGTATCTTAACCATAGGGAAGTATTTATTTTGTAAAAATTATATACTATTCTACTCTTTGAATTTTGCATTTTGTCGGTGTTGGCCTCGCCGCAAGCTTTCTAGAAAAAAAAGTATGCCCCGATCGGACAACGGATGCAAAAGTTATGTTCATTTTAGGTTATAGGTCGTCTTTTTCATGTGCTTACACCCACGGTGTGCTGAACCGCGTGGCCGAGGGATGTGGGTTACCTTCCATGGTTCCTTGTGTACCCATAAACTCGGTAGTCTAGGCGCGGTTCATGATACGGTGGGCGAGTCCTCCACCACGATGGAGTTCGATGCTGTATTGAATGTAACATGCTGGCAGTAGGAGGTATTCGGGGCGGTATCTTAACCATAGGGAAGTATTTATTTTGTAAAAAATTATATACTATTCTACTCTTGGAATTTTGCATTTTGTCGGTATTGGCCTTGCCACAAGCTTTCTAGAAAAAAAAGTATGCCCGAACGACAACAGACTCAAAAGTTTTGCTCATTTTAGGTTATAGGTCTTATTTTTTGTGTGCTTACACCCACGGTGTGCTGAACCGCGTGGCCGAGGGATGTGGGTTACCTTCCATGGTTCCTTGTGTACCCATAAACTCAGGTAGTCTAGGCGCGGTTCATGATACGGTGGGCGAGTCCTCCACCGCGATGGAGTTTGATGCTGTATTGAATGTAACATGCTGGCAGTAGGAGGTATTCGGGGCAGTATCTTAACCATAGGGAAGTATTTATTTTGTAAAAAATTATATACTATTCTACTCTTTGAATTTCGCTTTTTGTCGGTGTTGGCCTCGCCGCAAGCTTTCTAGAAAAAAAAGTATGCCTCAATCGGACAATGGATGCAAAAGTTATGCTCATTTTAGGTTATAGGTCTTCTTCTTCGTGTGCTTACATCCACGGTGTGATGAATCACGTGCCTGAATGATGTGGGTTACATTCCATGGTTCCTTGTGCTATCCATAAACTACGATAGTATAGGCGCGGTTCATGATACGGTGGGCGAGTCCTCCACCACGATGGAGTTCGACGTTGTATTGAATGTAACATGCTAGCAGTAGGAGGTACTTCGGGCGGTATCTTAACCATAGGGAACTATTTATTTTGTATAAAATTATATATTATTCTACTCTTTGAATTTCACTTTTTGTCGGTATTGGCCTCGCTGCAAGCTTTCTAGAAAAAAAGTATGCCCTGAACGGACAAACGGACGCAAAAGTTACGCTCAGTTTTAGGTTATAGGTCTCATTTTTCGTGTGCTTACACCCATGGTGTGCTGAACCGCGTGGCTGAGGGATGTGGGTTACCTTCCATGGTTCCTTGTGTACCCATAAACTCGGTAGTCTAGGCGCGGTTCATGATACGGTGGGCGAGTCCTCCACCACGATGGAGTTCGACGCTGTATTGAATGTAACATGCTGGCAGTAGGAGGTATTCGGGGCAGTATCTTAAGCATAGGGAAGTATTTATTTTATAAGAAATTATATACTATTCTACTCTTTGAATTTCTCTTTCTGTCGGTGTTGGCCTCGCCGCAAGCTTTCTAGAAAAAAAAGTATGCCCCGATCGGACAACGGATGCAAAAGTTACGCTCGTTTTAGGTTATAGGTCTTCTTTTTCATGTATGCTTACACCCACGGTGTGCTGAACCGCGTGGCCGAGGGATGTGGGTTACCTTCCATGGTTCCTTGTGTACCCATAAACTCGGTAGTCTAGGCGCGGTTCATGACACGGTGGGCGAGTCCTCCACCACGATGGAGTTTGATGCTGTATTGAATGTAACATGCTGGCAGTAGGAGGTATTTGGGGCGGTATCTTAACCATTGGGAAGTATTTATTTTGTAAAAAATTATATATTATTCTACTCTTTGAATTTTGCATTTTGTCGGTATTGGCCTTGCCACAAGCTTTCTAGAAAAAAAGTATGCCCCGAATGGACAACGGACGCAAAAATTTTGCTCATTTTAGGTTATAGGTCTTATTTTTCATGTGCTTACACCCACGGTGTGCTGAACCGTGTGGCCGAGGGATGTGGGTTACCTTCCATGGTTCCTTGTGTACCCATAAACTGAGTAGTCTAGGCGTGGTTCATGATACGGTGGGCGAGTCCTCCACCGCGATGGAGTTCGACGCTGTATTGAATGTAACATGCTGGCAGTAGAGGTATTCGGGGCAGTATCTTAACCACTAGGGAAGTATTTATTTTGTAAAAAACTATATACTATTCTACTCTTTGAATTTTGCTTTTTGTCGGTGTTGGCCTCGCTGCAAGCTTTCTAGAAAAAATAAGTATGCCCCGATCGGACAACGGATGCAAAAGTTATGTTCGTTTTAGGTTATAGGTCGTCTTTTTCGTAGTGCTTACACCCACGGTGTGCTGAACCGCGTGGCCGAGGGATGTGGGATACCTTCCATGGTTCCATTGTGTACCCATAAACTCGGTAGTCTAGGCGAGGTTCATGATACGGTGGGCGAGTCCTCCACCACGATGGAGTTCGACGCTGTATTGAATGTAACATGCTGGTAGTAGGAGGTATTCGGAGCGAGTATCTTAACCATAGGGAAGTATTTATTTTGTAAAAAATTATATATTATTCTACTCTTTGAATTTTGCATTTTGTCGGTGTTGGCCTCGCCGCAAGCTTTCTAGAAAAAAAAAGTATGCCCCGATCGGACAACGGATGCAAAAGTTATGCTCGTTTTAGGTTATAGGTCGTCATTTTTCGTGTGCTTACACCCACGGTGTGCTGAACCGAGTGGCCGAGGGATGTGGGTTACCTTCCATGGTTCTTGTGTACCCATAAACTAGGATAGTCTAGGCACGGTTCATGACACCGTGGGCGAGTCCTCCACCACGATGGAGTTCGACGTTGTATTGAATGTAACATGCTGGCAGTAGGAGGTATTCGGGGCGGTATCTTAACCATAGGAAAGTATTTATTTTGTCGAAAATTATATAGTATTCTACTCTTTGAATTTTGCATTTTGTCGGCATTGGCCTTGCCACAAGCTTCTAGAAAAAAAGTATGCCCCGAATCGGACAACGGATGCAAAAGTTATGCTCATTTTAGGTTATAGGTCTTCATTTTTCATGTGCTTACACCCACGGTGTGCTGAACCGCGTGGCCGAGGGATGTGGGTTACCTTCCATGGTTCCTTGTGTACCCATAAACTCGGTAGTCTAGGCGCGGTTCATGATACGGTGGGCGAGTCCTCCACCACGATGGAGTTTGATGCTGTATTGAATGTAACATGCTGGCAGTAGGAGGTATTCGGGGCAGTATCTTAACCATAGGGAAGTATTTATTTTGTAAAAAATTATATACTATTCTACTCTTTGAATTTGCATTTTGTCGGTAGTTGGCCTCGCCCAAGCTTTCTAGAAAAAAAAGTATGCCCCGAATCGGACAACGGACTGCAAAAGTTATGCTCATTTTAGGTTATAGGTCTTATTTTTCGTGTGCTTACACCCACGGTGTGCTGAACCGCGTGGCCGAGGGATGTGGGTTACCTTCCATGGTTCCTTGTGTACCCATAAACTCGATAGTCTAGGCGCTGATTCATGATATGGTGAGCGAGTCCTCCACCGCGATGGAGTCCTACGTTGTATTGAATGTAACATGCTAGCAGTAGGAGGTACTCAGGGCGATATCTCAACCATAAGAAAATATATTATTTTTTTATAAAATTATATACTATTCTATACTTTGAATTTCGCTTTTTTCAGTGTTGGCCTCACAGCAAGCTTTCTAGAAAAAAAAAGTATGCCCCGATCGGACAACAGATGCAAAAGTTATGCTTATTTTAGGTTATAGGTCTCCTTTTTCGTATGCTTACACACACGGTGTGCTGAACCATGTGGCCGAGGGATATGGGTTACCTTCCATGGTTCCTTGTGTACCCATAAACTCAGTAGTCTAGGCGCGGTTCATGATATGTGGGCGAGTCCTCCACCACGATGGAGTTCGACGCTGTATTGATTGTAACATGCTGGCAGTAGGAGGTATTCGGGGCAGTATCTTAAGCATAGGGAAGTACTTATTTTATAAGAAATTATATACTATTCTACTCTTTGAATTTCTCTTTCTGTCGGTGTTGGCCTCGCCGCAAGCTTTCTAGAAAAAAAAAGTATGCCCCGATCGGACAACGGATGCAAAAGTTACGCTCGTTTGAGGTTATATGTCGTCTTTTTTGTATGCTTACACCCACGATGTGCTGAACCGCGTGGCCGAGGGATTTGGGTTACCTTCCATGGTTCCTTGTGTACCCATAAACTCGGTAGTCTAGGCGCGGTTCATGACACGGTGGGCGAGTCCTCCACCACGATGGAGTTTCGATGCTGTATTGAATGTAACATGCTGGCAGTAGGAGGTATTTGGGGCGGTATCTTAACCATTGGGAAGTATTTATTTTGTAAAAAATTATATATTATTCTACTCTTTGAATTTTGCATTTTGTCGGTATTGGCCTTGCCACAAGCTTTCTAGAAAAAAAGTATGCCCCGAATGGACAACGGACGCAAAAATTTTGCTCATTTTAGGTTATAGGTCTTATTTTTCATGTGCTTACACCCACGGTGTGCTGAACCGTGTGGCCGAGGGATGTGGGTTACCTTCCATTGTTCCTTGTGTACCCATAAACTGAGTAGTCTAGGCGTGGTTCATGATACGGTGGGCGAGTCCTCCACCGCGATGGAGTTCGACGCTGTATTGAATGTAACATGCTGGCAGTAGAAGGTATTCGGGGCAGTATCTTAACCACAGGGAAGTATTTATTTTGTAAAAAACTATATACTATTCTACTCTTTGAATTTTGCTTTTTGTCGGTGTTGGCCTCGCTGCAAGCTTTCTAGAAAAAATAAGTATGCCCCGATCGGACAACGGATGCAAAAGTTATGTTCGTTTTAGGTTATAGGTCGTCTTTTTCGTATGCTTACACCCACGGTGTGCTGAACCGCGTGGCCGAGGGATGTGGGATACCTTTCATGGTTCCATGTGTACCCATAAACTCGGTAGTCTAGGCGAGGTTCATGATACGGTGGGCGAGTCCTCCACCACGATGGAGTTCGACGCTGTATTGAATGTAACATGCTGGTAGTCGGAGGTATTTGGAGCGATATCTTAACCATAGGGAAGTATTTATTTTGTAAAAAATTATATATTATTCTACTCTTTGAATTTTGCATTTTGTCGGTGTTGGCCTCGCCGCAAGCTTTCTAGAAAAAAAAAGTATGCCCCGATCGGACAACGGATGCAAAAGTTATGTTCGTTTTAGGTTATAGGTCGTCTTTTTCGTGTGCTTACACCCACGGTGTGCTGAACCGCGTGGCCGAGGGATGTGGGTTACCTTCCATGGTTTCTTGTGTACCCATAAACTAGGTAGTCTAGGCACGGTTCATGACACCGTGGGCGAGTCCTCCACCACTATGGAGTTCGACGTTGTATTGAATGTAACATGCTGGCAGTAGGAGGTATTCGGGGCGGTATCTTAACCATAGGAAAGTATTTATTTTGTCGAAAATTATATAGTATTCTACTCTTTGAATTTTGCATTTTGTCGGCATTGGCCTTGCCACAAGCTTTCTAGAAAAAAAGTATGCCCCGAATGGACAATGGACGCAAAAGTTTTGCTCATTTTAGGTTATAGGTCTCATTTTTCGTGTGCTTACACCCATGGTGTGCTGAACCGCGTGGCTGAGGGATGTGGGTTACCTTCCATGGTTCCTTGTGTACCCATAAACTCGGTAGTCTAGGCACGGTTCATGATACGGTGGGCGAGTCCTCCACCACGATGGAGTTCGACGCTGTATTGATTATAACATGCTGGCAGTAGGAGGTATTCAGGGCAGTATCTTAACCATAGGGAAGTATTTATTTTATAAGAAATTATATACTATTATACTCTTTGAATTTCGCTTTCTGTCGGTGTTGGCCTCGCCGCAAGCTTTCTAGAAAAAAAAAGTATGCCCCGATCGGACAACGGATGCAAAAGTTATGCTCGTTTTAGGTTATAGGTCTCATTTTTCGTGTGCTTACACCCACGGTGTGCTGAACCGAGTGGCCGAAGCAGGTAGGTTACCTTCCATGGTTCCTTGTGTAGCCATAAACAAGATAGTCTAGGCGCGATTCATGATATGGTGAGCGAGTCCTCCACCGCGATGGAGTCCTACGTTGTATTGAATGTAACATGCTAGCAGTAGGAGGTACTCAGGGCGATATCTCAACCATAAGAAATTATTTATTTTTTATAAAATTATATACTATTCTATACTTTGAATTTCGCTTTTTTCAGTGTTGGCCTCACAGCAAGCTTTCTAGAAAAAAAAGTATGCCCCGATCGGACAACAGATGCAAAAGTTATGCTTATTTTAGGTTATAGGTCTCCTTTTTCGTATGCTTACACACACGGTGTGCTGAACCATGTGGCCGAGGGATATGGGTTACCTTCCATGGTTCCTTGTGTACCCATAAACTCAGTAGTCTAGGCGCGGTTCATGATACAGTGGGCGAGACCTCCACCATGATGCAGTTCAATGCTGTATTGAATGTAACATGCTGGCAGTAGGAGGTATTCGGGGCAGTATCATAACCATAGGGAAGTACTTATTTTGTAAAAAATTATATACTATTCTACTCTTTGAATTTCGCTTTTTGTCGATATTGGCCTGCCGCATGCTTTCTAGAATAAAAAGTATGCCCCGAACGGACAATGGACGCAAAAGTTACGCTCCTTTTAGGTTGTAGGTCTTATTTTTTGTATGCTTACACCCACAGGTGCTGAACCGCGAGGGATGTGGGTTACCTTCCATGGTTCCTTGTGTACCCATAAACTCGGTAGTCTAGGCGCGGTTCATGATACGGTGGGCGAGTCCTCCACCACGATGGAATTCGACGTCGTATTGAATATAACATGCTGGCAGTAAGAGGTATTCGGGGCAGTATCTTAACCATAGGGAAGTATTTATTTTGTAAAAAATTATATACTATTCTACTCTTTGAATTTCGCTTTTTGTCGGTGTTGGCCTCACCGCAAGCTTTCTAGAAAAAAAAGTATGCCTCAATCAGACAATGGATGCAAAAGTTATGCTCGTTTTAGGTTATAGGTCTTCTTTTTCGTGTGCTTACATCCACAGTGTGATGAATCGCGTGCCCGAATGATGTGGGTTACATTCCATGGTTCCTTGTCTATCCATAAATGCGGTAGTCTAGGCGCAGTTCATGATATGGTGGGCGAGTCCTCCACCGCGATGGAGTTCGACGTTGTATTGAATGTAACATGCTAGCAGTAGGAGGTACTCGGGGCGGTATCTCAACCATAGGGAACTATTTATTTTTTATAAAATTATATATTATTCTATTCTTTGAATTCACTTTTTGTCGGTATTAGCCTCGCTGCAAGCTTTCTAGAAAAAAGTATGCCCCTAACAGAAAACGGACGCAAAAGTTACGCTCGTTTTAGGTTTCGTGTGCTTACACCCATGGTGTGCTGAACCGCGTGGCTGAGGGATGTGGGTTACCTTCCATGGTTCCTTGTGTACCCATAAACTCGGTAGTCTAGGCGCGGTTCATGATACGGTGGGCGAGTCCTCCACCACGATGGAGTTCGACGCTGTATTGATTATAACATGCTGGCAGTAGGAGGTATTCAGGGCAGTATCTTAACCATAGGGAAGTATTTATTTTATAAGAAATTATATACTATTATACTCTTTGAATTTTTCTTTCTGTCGGTGTTGGCCTCGCCGCAAGCTTTCTAGAAAAAAAAAGTATGCCCCGATCGGACAACGGATGCAAAAGTTATGCTCGTTTTAGGTTATAGGTCTCATTTTTCGTGTGCTTACACCCACGGTGTGCTGAACCGAGTGGCCGAAGCATGTAGGTTACCTTCCATGGTTCCTTGTGTAGCCATAAACTAGATAGTCTAGGCGCGATTTATGATACGGTGAGCGAGTCCTCCACCGCGATGGAGTCCTACGTTGTATTGAATGTAACATGCTAGCAGTAGGAGGTACTCGGGGCGATATCTCAACCATAAGAAATTATTTATTTTTTATAAAATTATATACTATTCTACACTTTGAATTTCGCTTTTTTTCAGTGTTGGCCTCACTGCAAGCTTTCTAGAAAAAAAAAGTATGCCCCGATCGGACAACAGATGCAAAAGTTATGCTTATTTTAGGTTATAGGTCTCCTTTTTCGTATGCTTACACACACGGTGTGCTGAACCATGTGGCCGAGGGATATGGGTTACCTTCCATGGTTCCTTGTGTACCCATAAACTCAGTAGTCTAGGCGCGGTTCATGATACAGTGGGCGAGACCTCCACCATGATGCAGTTCAATGCTGTATTGAATGTAACATGCTGGCAGTAGGAGGTATTCGGGGCAGTATCATAACCATAGGGAAGTACTTATTTTGTAAAAAATTACATACTATTCTACTCTTTGAATTTCGCTTTTTGTCGATATTGGCCATGCCGCATGCATTCTAGAATAAAAAGTATGCCCCGAACGGACAATGGACGCAAAAGTTACGCTCCTTTTAGGTTGTAGGTCTTATTTTTTGTATGCTTACACCCACAAAGTGCTGAACCGCGAGGGATGTGGGTTACCTTCCATGGTTCCTTGTGTACCCATAAACTCGGTAGTCTAGGCGCGGTTCAGGATACGGTGGGCGAGTCCTCCACCACGATGGAATTCGACGTCGTATTGAATATAACATGCTGGCAGTAAGAGGTATTCGGGGCAGTATCTTAACCATAGGGAAGTATTTATTTTGTAAAAAATTATATACTATTCTACTCTTTGAATTTCGCTTTTTGTCGGTGTTGGCCTCACCGTAAGGTTTCTAGAAAAAAAAGTATGCCTCAATCAGACAATGGATGCAAAAGTTATGCTCGTTTTAGGTTATAGGTCTTCTTTTTCGTGTGCTTACATCCACAGTGTGATGAATCGCGTGCCCGAACGATGTGGGTTACATTCCATGGTTCCTTGTCTATCCATAAATGCGGTAGTCTAGGCGCAGTTCATGATATGGTGGGCGAGTCCTCCACCGCGATGGAGTTCGACGTTGTATTGAATGTAACATGCTAGCAGTAGGAGGTACTCGGGGCGGTATCTCACCCATAGGGAACTATTTATTTTTTATAAAATTATATATTATTCTATTCTTTGAATTCACTTTTTGTCGGTATTAGCCTCGCTGCAAGCTTTCTAGAAAAAAGTATGCCCCTAACAGAAAACGGACGCAAAAGTTACGCTCGTTTTAGGTTTCGTGTGCTTACACCCATGGTGTGCTGAACAGCGTGGCTGAGGGATGTGGGTTACCTTCCATGGTTCCTTGTGTACCCATAAACTCGGTAGTCTAGGCGCGGTTCATGATACGGTGGGCGAGTCCTCCACCACGATGGAGTTCGACGCTGTATTGATTATAACATGCTGGCAGTAGGAGGTATTCAGGGCAGTATCTTAACCATAGGGAAGTATTTATTTTATAAGAAATTATATACTATTATACTCTTTGAATTTTGCTTTCTGTCGGTATTGGCCTCGCCGCAAGCTTTCTAGAAAAAAAAAGTATGCCCCGATCGGACAACGGATGCAAAAGTTATGCTCGTTTTAGGTTATAGGTCTCATTTTTCGTGTGCTTACACCCACGGTGTGCTGAACCGAGTGGCCGAAGCATGTAGGTTACCTTCCATGGTTCCTTGTGTAGCCATAAACTAGATAGTCTAGGCGCGATTTATGATATGGTGAGCGAGTCCTCCACCGCGATGGAGTCCTACGTTGTATTGAATGTAACATGCTAGCAGTAGGAGGTACTCGGGGTGATATCTCAACCATAAGAAATTATTTATTTTTTATAAAATTATATACTATTCTACACTTTGAATTTCGCTTTTTTTCAGTGTTGGCCTCACTGCAAGCTTTCTAGAAAAAAAAAGTATGCCCCGATCGGACAACAGATGCAAAAGTTATGCTTATTTTAGGTTATAGGTCTCCTTTTTCGTATGCTTACACACACGGTGTGCTGAACCGTGTGGCCGAGGGATATGGGTTACCTTCCATGGTTCCTTGTGTACCCATAAACTCAGTAGTCTAGGCGCGGTTCATGATACAGTGGGCGAGTCCTCCACCATGATGCAGTTCGATGCTGTATTGAATGTAACATGCTGGCAGTAGGAGTTATTCGGGGCAGTATCTTAACCATAGGGAAGTACTTATTTCATAAAAATTATATACTATTCTACTCTTTGAATTTCGCTTTTGTTGGTATTGGCCGTGCCGCATGCTTTATAGAATAAAAAGTATGCCCCAAACGGACAATGGACGCAAAAGTTACGCTCGTTTTAGGTTGTAGGTCTTATTTTTTGTATGCTTACACCCATAAACTCGGTAGTCTAGGCGCGGTTCATGATACGGTGGGCGAGTCCTCCACCACGATGGAGTTCAACGATGTATTGATTATAACATGCTGGCAGTAGGAGGTATTCGGGGCAGTATCTTAACCATAGGGAAGTATTTATTTTGTAAAAAATTATATACTATTCTACTCTTTGAATTTTGCTTTTTTCGGTGTTGGCCTCGACGCAAGCTTTCCGGAAAAAAAAAGTATGCCCCGATCGGACAACGGATACAAAAGTTATGTTCGTTTTAGGTTATAGGTCATCTTTTTAGTGTGCTTACACCCACGGTGTGCTGAACCGCGTGGCCGAGGGATGTGGGTTACCTTCCATGGTTCCTTGTGTACCCATAAACCCGGTAGTCTAGGCGCGGTTCATGATACGATGAGCGAGTCCTCCACCACGATGGAGTTCGACGCCGTATTGAATATAACATGCTGGCAGTGGGAGGTATTTGGGGCAGTATCTTAACCATAGGGAAGTATTTATTTTATAAAAAATTATATACTATTCTAGTCTTTGAATTTTGCTTTTTGTTGGTGTTGGCCTCGCCGCAAGCTTTCTAGAAAAAAAAAGTATGCCCTGATCAGACAACGGAAGCAAAAGTTATGTTCGTTTTGGGTTATAGGTCGTCTTTTTCGTGTGCTTACACCCACGGTGTGCTGAACCGCGTGTCCGAGGGATGTGGGTTACCTTTCATGGTTCCTTGTGTACCCATAAACTCGGTAGTCTAGGCGCGGTTCATGATACGGTGGGCGAGTCCTTCACCACGATGGAGTTCGACGCTGTATTGAATGTAACATGCTAGCAGTAAGAGGTACTCGGGGCGGTATCTCAACCATAGGGAACTATTTATTTTTATAAAATTATATATTATTCTATTCTTTGAATTCACTTTTAGTCGGTATTAGCCTCGCTGCAAGCTTTCTAGAAAAAAAAGTATGCCCCTAACGGAAAACGGACGCAAAAGTTACGCTGGTTTTAGGTTATAGGTCATCTTTTAGTGTGCTTACACCCACGGTGTGCTGAACCGCATGGCTGAGGGATGTGGGTTACCTTTCCATGGTTCCTTGTGTACCCATAAACTCGGTAGTCTAGGCGCGGTTCATGATACGGTGGGCGAGTCCTCCACCACGATGGAGTTCGACGCTGTATTGATTATAACATGCTGGCAGTAGGAGGTATTCGGGGCAGTATCTTAACCATAGGGAAGTATTTATTTTAGTAAGAAAATTATATACTATTCTACTCTTTGAATTTCACTTTCTGTCGGTGTTGGCCTCGACGCAAGCTTTCGGAAAAAAAAAGTATGCCCCGATCGGACAACGGAGCAAAAGTTATGTTCGTTTTAGGTTATAGGTCTATTTTTAGTGTGCTTACACCCACGGTGTGCTGAACCGCGTGGCCGAGGGATGTGGGTTACCTTCCATGGTTCCTTGTGTACCCATAAACTCGGTAGTCTAGGCGCGGTTCATGATACGGTGAGCGAGTCCTCCACCACGATGGAGTTCGACGACGTATTGAATATAACATGCTGGCAGTAGGGAGGTATTCGGGGCAGTATCTTAACCATAGGGAAGTATTTATTTTATAAAAAATTATATACTATTCTACTCTTTGAATTTTGCTTTTTGTTGGTGTTGGCCTCGTCGCAAGCTTCTAGAAAAAAAAAGTATGCCCGATCAGGACAACGGAAGCAAAAGTTATGTTCGTTTAGGTTATAGGTCGTCTTTTTCGTGTGCTTACACCCACGGTGTGCTGAACCGCGTGGCCGAGGGATGTGGGTTACCTTTCATGGTTCCTTGTGTACCCATAAACTCGGTAGTCTAGGCGCGGTTCATGATACGGTGGGCGAGTCCTCCACCACGATGGAGTTCAACGATGTATTGATTATAACATGCTGGCAGTAGGAGGTATTCGGGGCAGTATCTTAACCATAGGGAAGTATTTATTTTGTAAAAAATTATATACTATTCTACTCTTTGAATTTTGCTTTTTGTCGGTGTTGGCCTCGACGCAAGCTTTCCGGAAAAAAAAGTATGCCCCGATCGGACAACGGATAGCAAAAGTTATGTTCGTTTTAGGTTATAGGTCATCTTTTTAGTGTGCTTACACCCACGGTGTGCTGAACCGCGTGGCCGAGGGATGTGGGTTACCTTCCATGGTTCCTTGTGTACCCATAAACCCGGTAGTCTAGGCGCGGTTCATGATACGATGAGCGAGTCCTCCACCACGATGGAGTTCGACGCCGTATTGAATATAACATGCTGGCAGTGGGAGGTATTTGGGGCAGTATCTTAACCATAGGGAAGTATTTATTTTATAAAAAATTATATACTATTCTACTCTTTGAATTTTGCTTTTTGTTGGTGTTGGCCTCGTCGCAAGCTTTCTAGAAAAAAAAAGTATGCCCCGATCAGACAACGGAAGCAAAAGTTATGTTCGTTTTAGGTTATAGGTCGTCTTTTTCGTGTGCTTACACCCACGGTGTGCTGAACCGCGTGTCCGAGGGATGTGGGTTACCTTTCATGGTTCCTTGTGTACCCATAAACTCGGTAGTCTAGGCGCGGTTCATGATACGGTGGGCGAGTCCTCCACCACGATGGAGTTCGACGCTGTATTGAATGTAACATGCTGGCAGTAGGAGGTATTCGGGGCAGTACCTTAACCTTAGGGAAGTATTTATTTTGTAAAAAATTATATATTATTCTACTCTTTAAATTTCGCATTTTGTCGGTATTGGCCTCGCCACAAGCTTTCTAGAGAAAAAAGTATGCCCCGAACGGACAACGGACACAAAAGTTTTGCTCATTTTAGGTTATAGGTCTTATTTTTCGTGTGCTTACTCCCACGGTGTGCTGAACCGTGTGGCCGAGGGATGTGGGTAACCTTCCATGGTTCCTTGTGTACCCATAAACTCGGTAGTCTAGGCATGCTTCTTGATATGGTGGGCGAGTCCTCCACCATGACGGAATTCGACGCCGTATTGAATATAACATGCTGGCAGTAGGAGGTATTCGGGGCAATATCTTAACCATAGGGAAGTATTTATTTTGTAAAAAATTATATACTATTCTACTCTTTGAATTTTGCTTTTTGTCGGTGTTGGCCTTGCTGCAAGCTTTCTAGAAAAAAAAAGTTTGCCCTAATCGGATAACGAATGCAAAAGTTATGTCCGTTTTAGGTTATAGGTCATCTTTTTCATGTGCTTACACCCACGGTGTGCTGAACCACGTGGCCAAGGGATGTGGGTTACCTTCCATGGTTCCTTGTGTACCCATAAACTCGGTAGTCTAGGCGCGGTTCATGATACAGTGGGCGAGTCCTCCACCATGATGGAGTTCGACACCGTATTGAATATAACATGCTAGCAGTAGGAGGTATTTGGGGCAGTATCTTAACCATAGGGAAGTATTTATTTTGTAAAAAATATACTATTCTACTCATTGAATTTTGCTTTTTGTTGGTGTTGGCCTCGTCGCAAGCTTTCTAGAAAAAAAAAGTATGCCCCGATCAGACAACGGAAGCAAAAGTTATGTTCGTTTTAGGTTATAGGTCGTCTTTTTCGTGTGCTTACACCCACGGTGTGCTGAACCGCGTGTCCGAGGGATGTGGGTTACCTTTCATGGTTCCTTGTGTACCCATAAACTCGGTAGTCTAGGCGCGGTTCATGATACGGTGGGCGAGTCCTCCACCACGATGGAGTTCGACGCTGTATTGAATGTAACATGCTGGCAGTAGGAGGTATTCGGGGCAGTACCTTAACCTTAGGGAAGTATTTATTTTGTAAAAAATTATATATTATTCTACTCTTTAAATTTCGCATTTTGTCGGTATTGGCCTCGCCACAAGCTTTCTAGAAAAAAGTATGCCCCGAACGGACAACGGACACAAAAGTTTTGCTCATTTTAGGTTATAGGTCTTATTTTTCGTGTGCTTACTCCCACGGTGTGCTGAACCGTGTGGCCGAGGGATGTGGGTACCTTCCATGGTTCCTTGTGTACCCATAAACTCGGTAGTCTAGGCATGCTTCTTGATATGGTGGGCGAGTCCTCCACCACGACGGAATTCGACGCCGTATTGAATATAACATGCTGGCAGTAGGAGGTATTCAGGGCAGTATCTTAACCATAGGGAAGTATTTATTTTGTAAAAAATTATATACTATTCTACTCTTTGAATTTTGCTTTTTGTCGGTGTTGGCCTTGCTGCAAGCTTTCTAGAAAAAAAAAGTTTGCCCTAATCGGATAACGAATGCAAAAGTTATGTTCCGTTTTAGGTTATAGGTCATCTTTTTCATGTGCTTACACCCACGGTGTGCTGAACCACGTGGCCAAGGGATGTGGGTTACCTTCCATGGTTCCTTGTGTACCCATAAACTCGGTAGTCTAGGCGCGGTTCATGATACAGTGGGCGAGTCCTCCACCACTGATGGAGTTCGACGCCGTATTGAATATAACATGCTAGCAGTAGGAGGTATTTTGGGGCAGTATCTTAACCATAGGGAAGTATTTATTTTATAAAAAATTATACTATTCTACTCTTTGAATTTTGCTTTTTGTTGGTGTTGGCCTCGTCGCAAGCTTTCTAGAAAAAAAAGTATGCCCCGATCAGACAACGGAAGCAAAAGTTATGTTCGTTTTAGGTTATAGGTCGTCTTTTTCGTGTGCTTACACCCACGGTGTGCTGAACCGCGTGTCCGAGGGATGTGGGTTACCTTTCATGGTTCCTTGTGTACCCATAAACTCGGTAGTCTAGGCGCGGTTCATGATACGGTGGGCGAGTCCTCCACCACGATGGAGTTCGACGCTGTATTGAATGTAACATGCTGGCAGTAGGAGGTATTCGGGGCAGTACCTTAACCTTAGGGAAGTATTTATTTTGTAAAAAATTATATATTATTCTACTCTTTGAATTTCGCATTTTGTCGGTATTGGCCTCGCCGCAAGCTTTCTAGATAAAAAGTATGCCCCGAACGGAGAACGGATGCAAAAGTTATGTTCGTTTTAGGTTATAGGTCATCTTTTTAGTGTGCTTACACCCACGGTGTGCTGAACCGCGTGGCCGAGGGATGTGGGTTACCTTCCATGGTTCCTTGTGTACCCATAAACTCGGTAGTCTAGGCATGCTTCTTGATATGGTGGGCGAGTCCTCCACCACGACGGAATTCGACGCCGTATTGAATATAACATGCTGGCAGTAGGAGGTATTCAGGGCAGTATCTTAACCATAGGGAAGTATTTATTTTGTAAAAAATTATATACTATTCTACTCTTTGAATTTTGCTTTTTGTCGGTGTTGGCCTTGCTGCAAGCTTTCTAGAAAAAAAAAGTTTGCCCTAATCGGATAACGAATGCAAAAGTTATGTCCGTTTTAGGTTATAGGTCATCTTTTTCATGTGCTTACACCCACGGTGTGCTGAACCACGTGGCCAAGGGATGTGGGTTACCTTCCATGGTTCCTTGTGTACCCATAAACTCGGTAGTCTAGGCGCGGTTCATGATACAGTGGGCGAGTCCTCCACCATGATGGAGTTCGACACCTGTATTGAATATAACATGCTAGCAGTAGGAGGTTTTTGGGGCAGTATCTTAACCATAGGGAAGTATTTATTTTGTAAAAAATATACTATTCTACTCATTGAATTTTGCTTTTTGTTGGTGTTGGCCTCGCCGCAAGCTTTCTAGAAAAAAAAAGTATGCCCCGATCAGACAACGGAAGCAAAAGTTATGTTCGTTTTAGGTTTAGGTCGTCTTTTTCGTGTGCTTACACCCACGGTGTGCTGAACCGCGTGTCCTGAGGGATGTGGGTTACCTTTCATGGTTCCTTGTGTACCCATAAACTCGGTAGTCTAGGCGCGGTTCATGATACGGTGGGCGAGTCCTCCACCACGATGGAGTTCGACGCTGTATTGAATGTAACATGCTGGCAGTAGGAGGTATTCGGGGCAGTACCTTAACCTTAGGGAAGTATTATTTTGTAAAAAATTATATATTATTCTACTCTTTGAATTTCACATTTTGTCGGTATTGGCCTCGCCGCAAGCTTTCTAATAAAAAAGTATGCCCCGAACGGACAACGGATGCAAAAGTTATGTTCGTTTTAGGTTATAGGTCATCTTTTTAGTGTGCTTACACCCACGGTGTGCAGAACCGCGTGGCCGAGGAATGTGGGTTACCTTCCATGGTTCCTTGTGTACCCATAAACCCGGTAGTCTAGGCGCGGTTCATGATACGATGAGCGAGTCCTCCACCACGATGGAGTTCGACGCCGTATTGAATATAACATGCTGGCAGTGGGAGGTATTGGGGCAGTATCTTAACCATAGGGAAGTATTTATTTTATAAAAATTATATACTATTCTACTCTTTGAATTTTGCTTTTTGTTGGTGTTGGCCTCGTCGCAAGCTTTCTAGAAAAAAAAACTATGCCCCGATCAGACAACGGAAGCAAAAGTTATGTTCGTTTTAGGTTATAGGTCGTCTTTTTCGTGTGCTTACACCCACGGTGTGCTGAACCGCGTGTCCAAGGGATGTGGGTTACCTTTCATGGTTCCTTGTGTACCATAAACTCGGTAGTCTAGGCGCGGTTCATGATACGGTGGGCGAGTCCTCCACCACGATGGAGTTCGACGCTGTATTGAATGTAACATGCTGGCAGTAGGAGGTATTCGGGGCAGTACCTTAACCTTAGGGAAGTATTTATTTTGTAAAAATTATATATTCTACTCTTTAATTTTGCATTTTGTCGGTATTGGCCTTGCCACAAGCTTTCTAGAAAAAAAGTATGCCCCGAACGGACAACGGACACAAAAGTTTTGCTCATTTTAGGTTATAGGTCTTATTTTTCGTGTGCTTACTCCCACGGTGTGCTGAACCGTGTGGCCGAGGGATGTGGGTTACCTTCCATGGTTCCTTGTGTACCCATAAACTCGGTAGTCTAGGCATGCTTCTTGATATGGTGGGCGAGTCCTCCACCACGACGGAATTCGACGCCGTATTGAATATAACATGCTGGCAGTAGGAGGTATTCAGGGCAGTATCTTAACCATAGGGAAGTATTTATTTTGTAAAAAATTATATACTATTCTACTCTTTGAATTTTGCTTTTTGTCGGTGTTGGCCTTGCTGCAAGCTTTCTAGAAAAAAAAAGTTTGCCCTAATCGGATAACGAATGCAAAAGTTATGTTCGTTTTAGGTTATAGGTCATCTTTTTCATGTGCTTACACCCACGGTGTGCTGAACCACGTGGCCAAGGGATGTGGGTTACCTTCCATGGTTCCTTGTGTACCCATAAACTCGGTAGTCTAGGCGCGGTTCATGATACAGTGGGCGAGTCCTCCACCATGATGGAGTTCGACACTGTATTGAATATAACATGCTAGCAGTAGGAGGTTTTTGGGGCAGTATCTTAACCATAGGGAAGTATTTATTTTGTAAAAAATATACTATTCTACTCATTGAATTTTGCTTTTTGTTGGTGTTGGCCTCGCCGCAAGCTTTCTAGAAAAAAAAGTATGCCCCGATCAGACAACGGAAGCAAAAGTTATGTTCGTTTTAGGTTTTAGGTCGTCTTTTTCGTGTGCTTCCACCCACGGTGTGCTGAACCGCGTGTCTGAGGGATGTGGGTTACCTTTCATGGTTCCTTGTGTACCCATAAACTCGGTAGTCTAGGCGCGATTCATGATACGGTGGGCGAGTCCTCCACCACGATGGAGTTCGACACTGTATTGAATATAACATGCTGGCAGTAGGAGGTATTCGGGGCGGTATCTTAACCATAGGAAAGTATTTATTTTGTAAAAAATTATATATTATTCTACTCTTTGAATTTCGCATTTTGTCGGTATTGGCCTCGCCGCAAGCTTTCTAATAAAAAAGTATGCCCCGAACGGAGAACGGATGCAAAAGTTATGTTCGTTTTAGGTTATAGGTCATCTTTTTAGTGTGCTTACACCCACGGTGTGCTGAACCGCGTGGCCGAGGGATGTGGGTTACCTTTCATGGTTCCTTGTGTACCCATAAACTCGGTAGTCTAGGCGCGGTTCATGATACGGTGGCCGAGTCCTCCACCACGATGGAGTTCGACGCTGTATTGAATGTAACATGCTAGCAGTAGGAGGTACTCAGGGCGGTATCTCAACCATAGGGAACTATTTATTTTTTATAAAATTATATATTATTCTATTCTTTGAATTCACTTTTTGTCGGTATTAGCCTCGCTGCAAGCTTTCTAGAAAAAAAGTATGCCCCTAACGGAAACGGACGCAAAAGTTACGCTCGTTTTAGGTTATAGGTCATCTTTTTAGTGTGCTTACACCCACGGTGTGCTGAACCGCGTGGCTGAGGGATGTGGGTTACCTTCCATGGTTCCTTGTGTACCCATAAACTCGGTAGTCTAGGCGCGGTTCATGATACGGTGGGCGAGTCCTCCACCACGATGGAGTTCGACGCTGTATTGATTATAACATGCTGGCAGTAGGAGGTATTCAGGGCAGTATCTTAACCATAGGGAAGTATTTATTTTATAAGAAATTATATACTATTATACTCTTTGAATTTCGCTTTCTGTCGGTGTTGGCCTCGCCGCAAGCTTTCTAGAAAAAAAAGTATGCCCCGATCGGACAACGGATGCAAAAGTTATGCTCGTTTTAGGTTATAGGTCTCATTTTTCGTGTGCTTACACCCACGGTGTCCTGAACCGAGTGGCCGAAGCATGTAGGTTACCTTCCATGGTTCCTTGTGTAGCCATAAACTAGATAGTCTAGACGCGATTCATGATACGGTGAGCGAGTCCTCCACCGCGATGGAGTCCTACGTTGTATTGAATGTAACATGCTAGCAGTAGGAGGTACTCGGGGGGATATCTCAACCATAAGAAATTATTTATTTTTTATAAAATTATATACTATTCTACACTTTGAATTTCGCTTTTTTTCAGTGTTGGCCTCACTGCAAGCTTTCTAGAAAAAAAAAGTATGCCCCGATCGGACAACAGATGCAAAAGTTATGCTTATTTTAGGTTATAGGTCTCCTTTTTCGTATGCTTACACATACGGTGTGCTGAACCGTGTGGCCGAGGGATATGGGTTACCTTCCATGGTTCCTTGTGTACCCATAAACTCAGTAGTCTAGGCGCGGTTCATGATACAGTGGGCGAGTCCTCCACCATGATGCAGTTCGATGCTGTATTGAATGTAACATGCTGGCAGTAGGAGGTATTCGGGGCAGTATCTTAACCATAGGGAAGTACTTATTTCGTAAAAAATTATATACTATTCTACTCTTCGAATTTTGCTTTTTGTCGGTATTGGCCTTGCCGCATGCTTTATAGAATAAAAAGTATGCCCCAAACGGACAATGGACGCAAAAGTTACGCTCGTTTTAGGTTGTAGGTGATGAGGACATCCTCCACTATTACCCGCTAGGGCGGCGACCGTGTGAGCCTCTGAATAATCCCACCATGCTTAGCTTGGGAGGTGGAAGCCACCTTAAAAGGGAGAGCCACCCTTCCCCTATCAGACTAGTCTTTTAGGGAGATTGGGCCTTTCCCCGAGTGGGGGCGCCGGAGTTGCGGTGCTAACACTGCGGATTCAGGTCGCAGATCTAGAATCGGGTCGGTGTGTTGGGCTTTCGGCAGGAATTGTGGTGCTAAGATTGCAGGATTCAGGGAATCCGGATCGGTGTGTCGGGCTTCATTCCACCCTACCTGGGCCGGATGTATCATTTGGTATCAGAGCTGGGCCCTTGTTAAGAAGGGGAGAATGATGAGGACATCCTCCACTATTACCCGCTAGGGCGGCGACCGTGTGAGCCTCTGAATAATCCCACCATGCTTAGCTTGGGAGGTGGAAGCCACCTTAAAAGGGAGAGCCACCCTTCCCCTATCAGACTAGTCTTTTAGGGAGATTGGGCCTTTCCCCGAGTGGGGGCGCCGGAGTTGCGGTGCTAACACTGCGGATTCAGGTCGCAGATCTAGAATCGGGTCGGTGTGTTGGGCTTTCGGCAGGAGTTGTGGTGCTAAGATTGCAGGATTCAGGGAATCCGGATCGGTGTGTCGGGCTTCATTCCACCCTACCTGGGCCGGATGTATCAGTAGGTCTTATTTTTTGTATGCTTACACCCATAAACTCGGTAGTCTAGGCGCGGTTCATGATACGGTGGGCGAGTCCTCCACCACGATGGAGTTCGACACTGTATTGAATATAACATGCTGGCAGTAGGAGGTATTCGGGGCGGTATCTTAACCATAGGGAAGTATTTATTTTGTAAAAAATTATATACTATTCTACTCTTTGAATTTCGCTTTTTGTCGGTGTTGGCATTGCCGAAAGCTTTCTAGAAAAAAAAAGTTTGCCTCAATCGAACAATGGATGCAAAAGTTATGATCGTTTTATGTTATAGGTCTCCTTTTTCTTGTGCTTACATCCATGGTGTGATGAATCGCGTGCCCGAATAATGTGGGTTACCTTCCATGGTTCCTTGTGTACCCATAAACGCGGTAGTCTAGGCGCGGTTCATGATATGGTGGGCGAGTCCTCCACCGCGATGGAGTTCGATGTTGTATTGAATGTAACATGCTAGCAGTAGGAGGTACTCGGGGCGGTATCTCAACCATAGGGAACTATTTATTTTTTATAAATTATATAATATTCTACTCTTTGAATTTCACTTTTTATCGGTATTGGCCTCGCCGCAAGCTTTCTAGAAAAAAAGAATGCCCCGAACGGACAACGGACGCAAAAGTTACGCTCGTTTTAGGTTATACGTCTCATTTTTCGTGTGCTTACACCCATGGTGTGCTGAACCGCGTGGCCGAGGGATGTGGTTTACCTTCCATGGTTCCTTTTGTACCCATAAACTCGGTAGTCTAGGTGCGGTTCATGATACGGTGGGCGAGTCCTCCACCACGATGGAGTTCGACGCTGTATTGAATGTAACATGCTGGCAGTAGGAGGTATTCGAGGCGGTATCTAACCATAGGGAAGTATTTATTTTGTAAAACTATATGTTATTTACTCTTTGAATTTCGCCATTTTGTCGGTATTGGCCTCGCCGCAAGCTTTCTAGAACAAAAAGGTATGCCCGAACGGGACAACGGACGCCAAAGTTTTGCTCATTTTAGGTTATAGGTCTTATGTTCGTGTGCTTAGACCCATGGTGTGCTCAACCGATTGTGGCCAAGGGACGTGGGTTACCTTCTTGGTTCCTTGTGTAACCATAAATTCAGTGTCTAGGCGGAGGTTCATGATCCAGTGGGCGAGTCCTCCACCATGATGGAGTT
>MU847901.1:0-23645 GCA_032690845.1 Eleusine coracana subsp. coracana
AAAAAGATATGCCCCGACCGGACACACTCAAGAGTTATGCTGATTTTACCTATAGTTGACTTTTTTCATTTGTTAACACCACAGCGTGTGTGAGCCTCCACCGTAAACTATTCGACGTGGCCTGAAAAACTAGTATGGGCATGAGATATACGACCGGTATATCGCCTCTAGCTATGTATTCAATTTTGGAAAATTATATGGTACTCCATCCTTTGATTTTCGCTTTTTGTAGTGTTGCCCTTGTCGTAAGCTTTCCAAAAAAAATGCGGCCCGATCAACACCAGACGTGAAGTTACAACATTTCAGGCTACGGCTCTTATGTTTCGTGTGCTTATACCAACGGTCTGTGAGCTGTTAGGCAGGCGACTGTGTTGGCCCACCTAGGTTGCTTAGCTATACATAGTGATGCATATCGTGTTCGCCATAAGCTTTCTATTAAAAAAGAGTATGCTCCGACCGGACACAATGCTCAAGAGTTATGCTGATTTTACCTTATAGTTGACATTTTTCATTTGTTAACACCAACAGCGTGTGTGGCCTCCACCGAAAACTATTCGACGTGGCCTGAAAAACCTAGTATGGGCATGAGATATACGGACCGGTATATCGCCTCTAGCTATGTATTCAACTTTTGTAAAATTATATGGTACTCCATCCTTTGATTTTCGCTTTTTGTAGTGTTGCCCTTGTCGTAAGCTTTCCAAAAAAAAATGCGCCGATCAGACACAGACGTGAAAGTTACAACATTTCAGGCTACGCTCTCATGTTTCTGTGCTTATACCAACGGTTCTGTGAGCTGTAGGGCAGGCGACTGTGGGGGTTGCCCACCTTGGGTGCTTAGCTACCCATGAGTGATGCATATCGTGTTTGCCATAAGCTTTCTATTAAAAAAGAATATGCCCCGACCGGACACAGCTCAGAGTTATGCTGATTTTACCTTATAGTTGAATTTTTTCATTTGTTAACACCACAGCGTGTGAGGCCTCCACCGTAAAACTTCGACGTGGCCTGAAAACCTAGTATGGGCATGAGATATGGACCGGTATATCGCCTCTAGCTATGTATTCAAATTTTGTAAAATTATATGGTACTCCATCCTTTGATTTTCGCTTTTTGTAGTGTTGCCCTTGTCGTAAGCTTTCCAAAAAAAATGCGCCCGATCAGACACCAGACGTGAAAGTTACAACATTTCAGGCTACGGCTCTCATGTTTTCGTGTGCTTATACCAACGGTTTCTGTGAGCTGTTAGGGCAGGCGACTGTGTGGTTGCCCACCTTGGTTGCTTAGCTATACATGAGTGATGCATATCGTGTTCGCCATAAGCTTTCTATTAAAAAAGAGTATGCCCCGACCGGACACAAGCTCAAGAGTTATGCTGATTTTACCTTATAGTTGACATTTTTCATTTGTTAACACCAACAGCGTGTGTGGCCTCCACCGTAAAACTATTCGACGTGGCCTGAAAAACCTAGTATGGGCATGAGATATACGGACCGGTATATCGCCTCTAGCTAGGTATTCAATTTTGTAAAATTATATGGTACTCCATCCTTTGATTTTTGCTTTTTGTAGTGTTGCCCTTGTCGTAAGCTTTCCAAAAAAAATGCGGCCCAATCAGACACCAGACGTGAAAGTTACAACATTTCAGGCTACGGCTCTCATGTTTCGTGTGCTTATACCAACGGTTCTGTGAGCTGTTAGGGCAGGCGACTATGTGGGTTGCCCACCTAGGTTGCTTAGCTATACATGAGTGATGCATATCGTGTTCGCCATAAGCTTTGTATTAAAAAAAGAGTATGCCCCGACCGACACAAGGCTCAAGAGTTATGCTGATTTTACCTTATAGTTGATATTTTTCATTGTTAACACCAACAGCGTGTGTGAGGCCTCGACCGTAAAACTAGTTCGACGTGGCATGAAAAATCTAGTATGGGCATGAGATATACGGACCGGTATATCGCCTCTAGCTATGTATTCAAATTTTGTAAAATTATACGGTACTCCATCCTTTGATTTTCGCTTTTTGTAGTGTTGCCCTTGTCGTAAGCTTTCCAAAAAAATGCGGCCCGATCGGACACCAGACGTGAAAGTTACAACTTTCCGGCTACGGCTCTCATGTTTTGTGTGCTTATACCAACGGTTCTGGGAGCTGTTAGGCAGGCGACTGTGTGGGTTGCCCACCTTGGTTGCTTAGCTATACATGAGTGATGCATGTCGTGTTCGCCATAAGCTTTCTATTAAAAAAAGAGTATGCCCCGACCGGACACAATGCTCAAGAGTTATGCTGATTCTCCATATAGTTGATATTTTTCATTTGTTAACACCAACAGCGTGGTGTGTGGCCTCCACCGGAAAACTATTCGACGTGGCCTGAAAAATCTAGTATGGGCATGAGATATACGGACCGGTATACTCGCCTCTAGCTATGTATTCAAATTTTGGAAAATTATGTGGTACTCCATCCTTTGATTTTTTCGCTTTTTGTAGTGTTGCCCTTGTCGTAGAGCTTTCCAGAAAAAATGCAGCCCAATCAGACACCAGACGTGAAAGTTACAACATTTCAGGCTACGGCTTTATTTCGTGTGCTTATACCAACGGCTTCTGTGAGCTGTTAGGGCAGGCGACTGTGTGGGTTGCCCACCTAGGTTGCTTAGCTATACATGAGTGATGCATCGTGTTCGCCATAAGCTTTCTATTAAAAAAGAGTAAGCTCCGACCGGACACAATGCTCAAGAGTTATGCTGATTTTACCTCATTGTTGACATTTTTCATTTGTTAACACCAACAGCGTGTGTGTGCCTCCACCGTAAAACTATTCGACGTGGCCTGAAAAACCTAGTATGGGCATGAGATATACGGACCGGTATATCGCCTCTAGCTAGGTATTCCAATTTTATAAATTATATGGTACTCCATCCTTTGATTTTCGCTTTTTGTAGTGTTGCCCTTGTCGTAAGCTTTCTAAAAAAATGCAGCCCGATCAGACACTAGACGTGAAAGTTACAACATTTCAGCCTACGGCTCTCATGTTTTCTGTGCTTATACCACGGTTCTGTGAGCTGGTAGGGCAGGCGACTGTGTGGGTTGCCCACCTTGGTTGCTTAGCTACCCATGAGTGATGCATATCGTGTTTGCCATAAGCTTTCTATTAAAAAAAGAAATATGCCCCGACCGGACACAAGACTCAAGAGTTATGCTGATTTTACCTTATAGTTGACATTTTTCATTTGTTAACACCAACAGCGTGTGTGTAGGCCTCCACCGTAAAACTATTCGACGTGGCCTGAAAAACTCTAGTATGGGCATGAGATATACGGACCGGTATATCGCCTCTAGCTATGTATTCAAAATTTGTAAAATTATATGGTACTCCATCCTTTGATTTTCGCTTTTTGTAGTGTTGCCCTTGTCGTAAGCTTTCCTAAAAAAAATGCGGCCCGATCAGACACCAGACGTGAAAGTTACAACATTTCAGGCTACGGCTTTCATGTTTCGTGTGCTTATACCAACGGTTCTGTGAGCTGTTAGGGCAGGCGACTGTGTGTGTTGCCCACCTTGGTTGCTTAGCTATACATGAGTGATGCATATCGTGTTCGCCATAAGCTTTCTATTAAAAAAAGAGTATGCTCCGACCGGACACAATGCTCAAGAGTTATGCTGATTTTACCTTATAGTTGACATTTTTCATTTGTTACACCAACAGCGTGTGTGTGGCCTCCACCGTAAAACTATTCGACGTGGCCTGAAAAACCTAGTATGGGCATGAGATATACGGACCGGTATATCGCCTCTAGCTATGTATTCAACTTTTGGAAAATTATATGGTACTCCATCCTTTGATTTTTCGCTTTTTGTAGTGTTGCCCTTGTCGTAAGCTTTCCAAAAAAAAATGCGGCCCAATCAGACACCAGACGTGAAAGTTACAACATTTCAGGCTACGGCTCTCATGTTTCGTGTGCTTATACCAACGGTTCTGTGAGCTGTTAGGGCAGGCGACTATGTTGGGTTGCCCACCTAGGTTGCTTAGCTATACATGAGTGATGCATATCGTGTTCGCCATAAGCTTTCTATTAAAAAAAAGAGTATGCCCCGACCGGACACAAGGCTCAAGAGTTATGCTGATTTTACCTTATAGTTGATATTTTTCATTTGTTAACACCAACAGCGTGTGTGAGGCCTCCACCGTAAAACTATTCGACGTGGCCTGAAAAATCTAGTATGGGCATGAGATATACGGACCGGTATATCGCCTCTAGCTATGTATTCAAATTTTGTAAAATTATACTGGTACTCCATCCTTTGATTTTCGCTTTTGTAGTGTTGCCCTTGTCGTAAGCTTTCCAAAAAAAATGCGGCCCGATCGGACACCAGACGTGAAAGTTACAACATTTCAGGCTACGGCTCTCATGTTTCGTGTGCTTATACCAACGGTTCTGTGAGCTGTTAGGGCAGGCGACTGTGTGGGTTGCCCACCTTGGTTGCTTAGCTATACATGAGTGATGCATATCGTGTTCGCCATAAGCTTTCTATTAAAAAAAGAGTATGCCCCGACCGGACACAATGCTCAAGAGTTATGCTGATTTACCATATAGTTGATATTTTTCATTTGTTAACACCAACAGCGTGTGTGTGGCCTCCACCGTAAAACTATTCGACGTGGCCTGAAAAATCTAGTATGGGCATGAGATATACGGACCGGTATATCGCCTCTAGCTATGTATTCAAATTTTGGAAAATTATGTGGTACTCCATCCTTTGATTTTCGCTCTTTGTAGTGTTGCCCTTGTCGTAAGCTTTCCAAGAAAAAATGCAGCCCCATCAGACACCAGACGTGAAAGTTACAACATTTCAGGCTACGGCTCTCATATTTCGTGTGCTTATACCAACGGCTCTGTGAGCTGTTAGGGCAGGCGACTGTGTGGGTTGCCCACCTAGGTTGCTTAGCTATACATGAGTGATGCATATCGTGTTCGCCATAAGCTTTCTATTAAAAAAAGAGTAGCTCCGACCGGACACAATGCTCAAGAGTTATGCTGATTTTACCTCATATGTTGACATTTTTCATTTGTTAACACCAACAGCGTGTGTGTGGCCTCCACCGTAAACTATTCGACGTGGCCTGAAAAATCTAGTATGGGCATGAGATATACGGACCGGTATATCGCCTCTAGCTAGGTATTCCAATTTTGTAAAATTATATGGTACTCCATCCTTTGATTTTCGCTTTTTGTAGTGTTGCCCTTGTCGTAAGCTTTCCTAAAAAAATGCAGCCCGATCAGACACCTAGACGTGAAGTTACAACATTTCAGCCTACGGCTCTCATGTTTCGTGTGCTTATACCAACGGTTCTGTGAGCTGTGTAGGGCAGCGACTGTGTGGGTTGCCCACCTTGTTGACTTAGCTACCATGAGTGATGCATATCGTGTTTGCCATAAGCTTTCTATTAAAAAAAGAAATATGCCCCGACCGGACACAAGACTCAAGAGTTATGCTGATTTTACCTTATAGTTGACATTTTTCATTTGTTAACACCAACAGCGTGTGTGAGGCCTCCACCGTAAAACTATTCGACGTGGCCTGAAAAACCTAGTATGGGCATGAGATATACGGACCGGTATATCGCCTCTAGCTATGTATTCAAATTTTGTAAAATTATATGGTACTCCATCCTTTGATTTTCGCTTTTTGTAGTATTGCCCTTGTCGTAAGCTTCCAAAAAAAAATGCGGCCCGATCAGACACCAGACGTGAAAGTTACAACATTTCAGGCTACGGCTTTCATGTTTCGTGTGCTTATACCAACGGTTCTGTGAGCTGTTAGGGCAGGCGACTGTGTGTGTTGCCCACCTTGGTTGCTTAGCTATACATGAGTGATGCATATCGTGTTCGCCATAAGCTTTCTATTAAAAAAAAGAGTATGCTCCGACCGGACACAATGCTCAAGAGTTATGCTGATTTTACCTTATAGTTGACATTTTTCATTTGTTAACACCAACAGCGTGGTGTGGCCTCCACCGTAAAACTATTCGACGTGGCCTGAAAAACCTAGTATGGGCATGAGATATACGGACCGGTATATCGCCTCTAGCTATGTATTCAACTTTTGTAAAATTATATGGTACTCCATCCTTTGATTTTCGCTTTTTGTAGTGTTGCCCTTGTCGTAAGCTTTCCAAAAAAAAATGCGGCCCGATCAGACACCAGACGTGAAAGTTACAACATTTCAGGCTACGGCTCTCATGTTTCGTGTGCTTATACCAACGGTTCTGTGAGCTGTTAGGGCAGGCGACTATGTGGGTTGCCCACCTAGGTTGCTTAGCTATACATGAGTGATGCATATCGTGTTCGCCATAAGCTTTCTATTAAAAAAAGAGTATGCCCCGACCGGACACAAGGCTCAAGAGTTATGCTGATTTTACCTTATAGTTGATATTTTTCATTTGTTAACACCAACAGCGTGTGTGAGGCCTCCACCGTAAAACTATTCGACGTGGCCTGAAAAATCTAGTATGGGCATGAGATATACGGACCGGTATATCGCCTCTAGCTATGTATTCAAATTTTGTAAAATTATACGGTACTCCATCCTTTGATTTTCGCTTTTTGTAGTGTTGCCCTTGTCGTAAGCTTTCCAAAAAAAAATGCGGCCCGATCGGACACCAGACGTGAAAGTTACAACATTTCAGGCTACGGCTCTCATGTTTCGTGTGCTTATACCAACGGTTCTGTGAGCTGTTAGGGCAGGCGACTGTGTGGGTTGCCCACCTTGGTTGCTTAGCTATACATGAGTGATGCATATCGTGTTCGCCATAAGCTTTCTATTAAAAAAAGAGTATGCCCCGACCGGACACAATGCTCAAGAGTTATGCTGATTCTACCATATAGTTGATATTTTTCATTTGTTAACACCAACAGCGTGTGTGTGGCCTCCACCGTAAAACTATTCGACGTGGCCTGAAAAATCTAGTATGGGCATGAGATATACGGACCGGTATATCGCCTCTAGCTATGTATTCAAATTTTGGAAAATTATGTGGTACTCCATCCTTTGATTTTTCGCTTTTTGTAGTGTTGCCCTTGTCGTAAGCTTTCCAGAAAAAATGCAGCCCAATCAGACACCAGACGTGAAAGTTACAACATTTCAGGCTACGGCTCTTATATTTCGTGGTGCTTATACCAACGGCTCTGTGAGCTGTTAGGGCAGGCGACTGTGTGGGTTGCCCACCTAGGTTGCTTAGCTACCCATGAGTGATGCATATCGTGTTCGCCATAAGCTTTCTATTAAAAAAAGAAATATGCCCCGACCGGACACAATGCTCAAGAGTTATGCTGATTTTACCTTATAGTTGACATTTTTCATTTGTTAACACCAACAGCGTGTGTGAGGCCTCCACCGTAAAACTATTCGACGTGGCCTGAAAAACCTAGTATGGGCATGAGATATACGGACCGGTATATCGCCTCTAGCTATGTATTCAAATTTTGTAAAATTATATGGTACTCCATCCTTTGATTTTCGCTTTTTGTAGTAGTTGCCCTTGTCGTAAGCTTTCCAAAAAAAATGCGGCCCGATCAGACACCAGACGTGAAAGTTACAACATTTCAGGCTACGACTCTCATGTTTCGTGTGCTTATACCAACGGTTCTGTGAGCTGTTAGGGCAGGCGACTGTGTGTGGTTGCCCACCTTGGTTGCTTAGCTATACATGAGTGATGCATATCGTGTTCGCCATAAGCTTTCTATTAAAAAAAGAGTATGCTCCGACCGGACACAATGCTCAAGAGTTATGCTGATTTTACCTTATAGTTGACATTTTTCATTTGTTAACACCAACAGCGTGTGTGTGGCCTCCACCGTAAAACTATTCGACGTGGCCTGAAAAATCTAGTATGGGCATGAGATATACGGACCGGTATATCGCCTCTAGCTATGTATTCAAATTTTGTAAAATTATGTGGTACTCCATCCTTTGATTTTTCGCTTTTTGTAGTGTTGCCCTTGTCGTAAGCTTTCCAAAAAAAATGCGAGCCCAATCAGACACCAGACGTGAAAGTTACAACATTTCAGGCTACGGCTCTCATGTTTCGTGTGCTTATACCAACGGTTCTGTGAGCTGTTAGGGCAGGCGACTATGTGGGTTGCCCACCTAGGTTGCTTAGCTATACATGAGTGATGCATATCGTGTTCGCCATAAGCTTTCTATTAAAAAAAGAGTATGCTCCGACCGGACACAAGGCTCAAGAGTTATGCTGATTTTACCTTATAGTTGACATTTTTCATTTGTTAACACCAACAGCGTGTGTGAGGCCTCCACCGTAAAACTAGTTCGACGTGGCCTGAAAAATCTAGTATGGGCATGAGATATACGGACCGGTATATCGCCTCTAGCTATGTATTCAAATTTTGTAAAATTATACGGTACTCCATCCTTTGATTTTCGCTTTTTGTAGTGTTGCCCTTGTCGTAAGCTTTCCAAAAAAAATGCGGCCCGATCGGACACCAGACGTGAAAGTTACAACATTTCAGGCTACGGCTCTCATGTTTCGTGTGCTTATACCAACGGTTCTGTGAGCTGTTAGGGCAGGCGACTGTGTGGGTTGCCCACCTTGGTTGCTTAGCTATACATGAGTGATGCATATCGTGTTCGCCATAAGCTTTCTATTAAAAAAAGAGTATGCCCCGACCGGACACAATGCTCAGAGTTATGCTGATTCTACCATATAGTTGATATTTTTCATTTGTTAACACCAACAGCGTGTGTGTGGCCTCCACCGTAAAACTATTCGACGTGGCCTGAAAAATCTAGTATGGGCATGAGATATACGGACCGGTATATCGCCTCTAGCTATGTATTCAAATTTTGGAAAATTATGTGGTACTCCATCCTTTGATTTTCGCTTTTTGTAGTGTTGCCCTTGTCGTAAGCTTTCCAGAAAAAATGCAGCCCAATCAGACACCAGACGTGAAAGTTACAACATTTCAGGCTACGGCTCTTATATTTCGTGTGCTTATACCAACGGCTCTGTGAGCTGTTAGGGCAGGCGACTGTGTGGGTTGCCCACCTAGGTTGCTTAGCTATACATGAGTGATGCATATCGTGTTCGCCATAAGCTTTCTATTAAAAAAAGAGTAGCTCCGACCGGACACAATGCTCAAGAGTTATGCTGATTTTACTCATTAGTTGACATTTTTCATTTGTTAACACCAACAGCGTGTGTGTGGACCTCCGCCGTAAAACTATTCGACGTGGCCTGAAAAACCTAGTATGGGCATGAGATATACGGACCGGTATATCGCCTCTAGCTAGTATTCAAATTTTGTAAAATTATATGGTACTCCATCCTTGATTTTCGCTTTTGTAGTGTTGCCCTTGTCGTAAGCTTTCCAGAAAAAAATGCAGCCCGATCAGACACCTAGACGTGAAAGTTACAACATTTCATGCTACGGCTCTCATGTTTCTGTGCTTATACCAACGGTTCTGTGAGCTGTTAGGGCAGGCGACTGTGTGGGTTGCCCACCTGGTTGCTTAGCTATACATGAGTGATGCATATCGTGTTCGCCATAAGCTTTCTATTAAAAAAAGAAGTATGCTCCGACCGGACACAATGCTCAAGAGTTATGCTGATTTTACCTTATAGTTGACATTTTTCATTTGTTAACACCAACAGCGTGTGTGTGGCCTCCACCGTAAAACTATTCGACGTGGCCTGAAAAACCTAGTATGGGCATGAGATATACGGACCGGTATATCGCCTCTAGCTATAGTATTCAAATTTGTAAAATTATATGGTACTCCATCCTTTGATTTTCGCTTTTTGTAGTGTTGCCCTTGTCGTAAGCTTTCTAAAAAAAATGCGGCCCGATCAGACACCAGACGTGAAAGTTACAACATTTCAGGCTACGGCTCTCATGTTTCGTGTGCTTATACCAACGGTTCTGTGAGCTGTTAGGGCAGGCGACTGTGTGGTTGCCCACCTTGGTTGCTTAGCTATACATGAGTGATGCATATCGTGTTCGCCATAAGCTTCTATTAAAAAAAGAGTATGCCCCGACCGGACACAATGCTCAAGAGTTATGCTGATTTTACCTTATAGTTGACATTTTTCATTTGTTAACACCAACAGCGTGTGTGTGGCCTCCACCGTAAAACTATTCGACGTGGCCTGAAAAATCTAGTATGGGCATGAGATATACGGACCGGTATATCGCCTCTAGCTATGTATTCAAATTTTGTAAAATTATATGGTACTCCATCCTTTGATTTTTCGCTTTTTGTAGTGTTGCCCTTGTCGTAAGCTTTCCTAAAAAAAATGCAGCCCGATCAGACACCAGACGTGAAAGTTACAACATTTCAGGCTACGGCTCTCATGTTTCGTGTGCTTATACCAACGGTTCTGTGAGCTGTTAGGGCAGGCGACTGTGTGGGTTGCCCACCTGGTTGCTTAGCTATACATGAGTGATGCATATCGTGTTTCGCCATAAGCTTTCTATTAAAAAAAGAGTATGCCCCGACCGGACACAAGCTCAAGAGTTATGCTGATTTTACCTTATAGTTGACATTTTTCATTTGTTAACACCAACAGCGTGTGTGTGGCCTCCACCGTAAAACTATTCGACGTGGCCTGAAAAACCTAGTATGGGCATGAGATATACGGACCGGTATATCGCCTCTAGCTATGTATTCAAATTTTGTAAAATTATATGGTACTCCATCCTTTGATTTTCGCTTTTTGTAGTATTGCCCTTGTCGTAAGCTTTCCAAAAAAAAATGCGGCCCGATCAGACACCAGACGTGAAAGTTACAACATTTCAGGCTACGGCTCTCATGTTTCGTGTGCTTATACCAACGGTTCTGTGAGCTGTTAGGGCAGGCGACTGTGTGTGTTGCCCACCTTGGTTGCTTAGCTATACATGAGTGATGCATATCGTGTTCGCCATAAGCTTTCTATTAAAAAAAGAGTATGCTCCGACCGGACACAATGCTCAAGAGTTATGCTGATTTTACCTTATAGTTGACATTTTTCATTTGTTAACACCAACAGCGTGTGTGTGGCCTCCACCGTAAAACTATTCGACGTGGCCTGAAAAACCTAGTATGGGCATGAGATATACGACCGGTATATCGCCTCTAGCTATGTATTCAAATTTTGTAAAATTATATGGTACTCCATCCTTTGATTTTTCGCTTTTTGTAGTGTTGCCCTTGTCGTAAGCTTTTCAAAAAAAAAAATTCGACCCGATTTGACAACAGATGTGAAACTTACAACATTTCAGGCTACGGCTCTCATGTTTCGTGTGCTTATACCAACGGTTCTGTGAGCTGTTAGGGCAGGCGACTATGTGGGTTGCCCACCTAGGTTGCTTAGCTATACATGAGTGATGCATATCGTGTTCGCCATAAGCTTTCTATTAAAAAAAGAGTATGCCCCGACCGGACACAAGGCTCAAGAGTTATGCTGATTTTACCTTATAGTTGATATTTTTCATTTGTTAACACCAACAGCGTGTGTGAGGCCTCGACCGTAAAACTGTTCGACGTGGCCTGAAAAATCTAGTATGGGCATGAGATATACGGACCGGTATATCGCCTCTAGCTATGTATTCAAATTTTGTAAAATTATACGGTACTCCATCCTTTGATTTTCGCTTTTTGTAGTGTTGCCCTTGTCGTAAGCTTTCCAAAAAAAATGCGGCCCAATCGGACACCAGACG
This sequence comes from Eleusine coracana subsp. coracana, assembly GCA_032690845.1. Taxonomy (NCBI): domain Eukaryota; kingdom Viridiplantae; phylum Streptophyta; class Magnoliopsida; order Poales; family Poaceae; genus Eleusine; species Eleusine coracana. Next base: position 11,712 of record MU847901.1, read on the forward strand.
TGAAAGTTACAACATTTCAGGCTACGGCTCTCATGTTTGTGTGCTTATACCAACGGTTCTGTGAGCTGTTAGGGCAGGCGACTGTGTGGGTTGCCCACCTTGGTTGCTTAGCTATACATGAGTGATGCATATCGTGTTTGCCATAAGCTTTCTATTAAAAAAAGAAATATGGCCCGACCGGACACAAGACTCAAGAGTTATGCTGATTTTACCTTATAGTTGACATTTTTCATTTGTTAACACCAACAGCGTGTGTGAGGCCTCCACCGTAAAACTATTCGACGTGGCCTGAAAAACCTAGTATGGGCATGAGATATACGGACCGGTATATCGCCTCTAGCTATGTATTCAAATTTTGTAAAATTATATGGTACTCCATCCTTTGATTTTCGCTTTTTGTAGTATTGCCCTTGTCGTAAGCTTTCCAAAAAAAAATGCGGCCCGATCAGACACCAGACGTGAAAGTTACAACATTTCAGGCTACGGCTCTTCATGTTTCGTGTGCTTATACCAACGGTTCTGTGAGCTGTTAGGGCAGGCGACTGTGTGTGTTGCCCACCTTGGTTGCTTAGCTATACATGAGTGATGCATATCGTGTTCGCCATAAGCTTTCTATTAAAAAAAGAGTATGCTCCGACCGGACACAATGCTCAAGAGTTATGCTGATTTTACCTTATAGTTGACATTTTTCATTTGTTAACACCAACAGCGTGTGTGTGGCCTCCACCGTAAAACTATTCGACGTGGCCTGAAAAACCTAGTATGGGCATGAGATATACGGACCGGTATATCGCCTCTAGCTATGTATTCAACTTTTGTAAAATTATATGGTACTCCATCCTTTGATTTTCGCTTTTTGTAGTGTTGCCCTTGTCGTAAGCTTTCCAAAAAAAAATGCGACCCGATCGGACACCAGACGTGAAACGTTACAACATTTCAGGCTACGGCTCTCATGTTTCGTGTGCTTATACCAACGGTTCTGTGAGCTGTTAGGGCAGGCGACTATGTGGGTTGCCCACCTAGGTTGCTTAGCTATACATGAGTGATGCATATCGTGTTCGCCATAAGCTTTCTATTAAAAAAAGAGTATGCCCCGACCGGACACAAGGCTCAAGAGTTATGCTGATTTTACCTTATAGTTGATATTTTTCATTTGTTAACACCAACAGCGTGTGTGAGGCCTCCACCGTAAAACTAGTTCGACGTGGCCTGAAAAATCTAGTATGGGCATGAGATATACGGACCGGTATATCGCCTCTAGCTATGTATTCAAATTTTGTAAAATTATACGGTACTCCATCCTTTGATTTTCGCTTTTTGTAGTGTTGCCCTTGTCGTAAGCTTTCCAAAAAAAAATGCGGCCCGATCGGACACCAGACGTGAAAGTTACAACATTTCAGGCTACGGCTCTCATGTTTCGTGTGCTTATACCAACGGTTCTGTGAGCTGTTAGGGCAGGCGACTGTGTGGGTTGCCCACCTTGGTTGCTTAGCTATACATGAGTGATGCATATCGTGTTCGCCATAAGCTTTCTATTAAAAAAAGAGTATGCCCCGACCGGACACAATGCTCAAGAGTTATGCTGATTCTACCATATAGTTGACATTTTTCATTTGTTAACACCAACAGCGTGTGTGTGGCCTCCACCGTAAAACTATTCGACGTGGCCTGAAAAATCTAGTATGGGCATGAGATATACGGACCGGTATATCGCCTCTAGCTATGTATTCAAATTTTGGAAAATTATGTGGTACTCCATCCTTTGATTTTTCGCTTTTTGTAGTGTTGCCCTTGTCGTAAGCTTTCCAGAAAAAAATGCAGCCCAATCAGACACCAGACGTGAAAGTTACAACATTTCAGGCTACGGCTCTCATATTTCGTGTGCTTATACCAACGGCTCTGTGAGCTGTTAGGGCAGGCGACTGTGTGGGTTGCCCACCTAGGTTGCTTAGCTATACATGAGTGATGCATATCGTGTTCGCCATAAGCTTTCTATTAAAAAAAGAGTAATGCTCCGACCGGACACAATGCTCAAGAGTTATGCTGATTTACCTCATTGTTGACATTTTTCATTTGTTAACACCAACAGCGTGTGTGTGGCCTCCGCCGTAAAACTATTCGACGTGGCCTGAAAAACCTAGTATGGGCATGAGATATACGGACCGGTATATCGCCTCTAGCTAGGTATTCCAATTTTAGTAAAATTATATGGTACTCCATCCTTTGATTTTCGCTTTTTGTAGTGTTGCCCTTGTCGTAAGCTTTCTAAAAAAAAATGCAGCCCGATCAGACACTAGACGTGAAAGTTACAACATTTCAGGCTACGGCTCTCATGTTTCTGTGCTTATACCAACGGTTCTGTGAGCTGTTAGGGCAGGCGACTGTGTGGGTTGCCCACCTTGGTTGCTTAGCTACCCATGAGTGATGCATATCGTGTTTGCCATAAGCTTTCTATTAAAAAAAGAAATATGCCCCGACCGGACACAAGACTCAAGAGTTATGCTGATTTTACCTTATAGTTGACATTTTTCATTTGTTAACACCAACAGCGTGTGTGTGGCCTCCACCGTAAAACTATTCGACGTGGCCTGAAAAATCTAGTATGGGCATGAGATATACGGACCGGTATATCGCCTCTAGCTATAGTATTCAAAATTTGTAAAATTATATGGTACTCCATCCTTTGATTTTCGCTTTTTGTAGTGTTGCCCTTGTCGTAAGCTTTCTAAAAAAAATGCGGCCCGATCGGACACCAGACGTGAAAGTTACAACATTTCAGGCTACGGCTCTCATGTTTCGTGTGCTTATACCAACGGTTCTGTGAGCTGTTAGGGCAGGCGACTGTGTGGGTTGCCCACCTTGGTTGCTTAGCTATACATGAGTGATGCATATCGTGTTCGCCATAAGCTTTCTATTAAAAAAAGAGTATGCTCCGACCGGACACAATGCTCAAGAGTTATGCTGATTTTACCTTATAGTTGACATTTTTCATTTGTTAACACCAACAGCGTGTGTGTGGCCTCCACCGTAAAACTATTCGACGTGGCCTGAAAAACCTAGTATGGCATGAGATATACGGACCGGTATATCGCCTCTAGCTATGTATTCAACTTTTGTAAAATTATATGTTACTCCATCCTTTGATTTTTCGCTTTTGTAGTGTTGCCCTTGTCGTAAGCTTTCCAAAAAAAAATTCGACCCGATTGGACACCAGACTGTGAAACTTACAACATTTCAGGCTACGGCTCTCATGTTTCGTGTGCTTATACCAACGGTTCTGTGAGCTGTTAGGGCAGGCGACTATGTGGGTTGCCCACCTAGGTTGCTTAGCTATACATGAGTGATGCATATCGTGTTCGCCATAAGCTTTCTATTAAAAAAAGAGTATGCCCCGACCGGACACAAGGCTCAAGAGTTATGCTGATTTTACCTTATAGTTGATATTTTCATTTGTTAACACCAACAGCGTGTGTGAGGCCTCGACCGTAAAACTGTTCGACGTGGCCTGAAAAATCTAGTATGGGCATGAGATATACGGACCGGTATATCGCCTCTAGCTATGTATTCAAATTTTGTAAAATTATACGGTACTCCATCCTTTGATTTTCGCTTTTTGTAGTGTTGCCCTTGTCGTAAGCTTTCCAAAAAAAATGCGGCCCGATCGGACACCAGACGTGAAAGTTACAACATTTCAGGCTACGGCTCTCATGTTTTCGTGTGCTTATACCAACGGTTCTGTGAGCTGTTAGGGCAGGCGACTGTGTGGGTTGCCCACCTTGGTTGCTTAGCTATACATGAGTGATGCATATCGTGTTCGCCATAAGCTTTCTATTAAAAAAAGAGTATGCCCCGACCGGACACAATGCTCAAGAGTTATGCTGATTCTACCATATAGTTGACATTTTTCATTTGTTAACACCAACAGCGTGTGTGTGGCCTCCACCGTAAAACTATTCGACGTGGCCTGAAAAATCTAGTATGGGCATGAGATATACGGACCGGTATATCGCCTCTAGCTATGTATTCAAATTTTGGAAAATTATGTGGTACTCCATCCTTTGATTTTTCGCTTTTTGTAGTGTTGCCCTTGTCGTAAGCTTTCCAGAAAAAATGCAGCCCAATCAGACACCAGACGTGAAAGTTACAACATTTCAGGCTACGGCTCTCATATTTCGTGTGCTTATACCAACGGCTCTGTGAGCTGTTAGGGCAGGCGACTGTGTGGGTTGCCCACCTAGGTTGCTTAGCTATACATGAGTGATGCATATCGTGTTCGCCATAAGCTTTCTATTAAAAAAAGAGTAAGCTCCGACCGGACACAATGCTCAAGAGTTATGCTGATTTTACCTCATTGTTGACATTTTTCATTTGTTAACACCAACAGCGTGTGTGTGGCCTCCACCGTAAAACTATTCGACGTGGCCTGAAAAACCTAGTATGGGCATGAGATATACGGACCGGTATATCGCCTCTAGCTAGGTATTCCAATTTTGTAAAATTATATGGTACTCCATCCTTTGATTTTCGCTTTTTGTAGTGTTGCCCTTGTCGTAAGCTTTCTAAAAAAAATGCAGCCCGATCAGACACTAGACGTGAAAGTTACAACATTTCAGCCTACGGCTCTCATGTTTTCTGTGCTTATACCAACGGTTCTGTGAGCTGTTAGGGCAGGCGACTGTGTGGGTTGCCCACCTTGGTTGCTTAGCTACCATGAGTGATGCATATCGTGTTTGCCATAAGCTTTCTATTAAAAAAAGAATATGCCCCGACCGGACACAAGACTCAAGAGTTATGCTGATTTTACCTTATAGTTGACATTTTCATTTGTTAACACCAACAGCGTGTGTGTGGCCTCCACCGTAAAACTATTCGACGTGGCCTGAAAAATCTAGTATGGGCATGAGATATACGGACCGGTATATCGCCTCTAGCTATGTATTCAAATTTTGTAAAATTATATGGTACTCCATCCTTTGATTTTCGCTTTTTGTAGTGTTGCCCTTGTCGTAAGCTTTCCAAAAAAAATGCGGCCCGATCGGACACCAGACGTGAAAGTTACAACATTTCAGGCTACGGCTCTCATGTTTCGTGTGCTTATACCAACGGTTCTGTGAGCTGTTAGGGCAGGCGACTGTGTGGGTTGCCCACCTTGGTTGCTTAGCTATACATGAGTGATGCATATCGTGTTCGCCATAAGCTTTCTATTAAAAAAGAGTATGCCCCGACCGGACACAATGCTCAAGAGTTATGCTGATTTACCATATAGTTGACATTTTTCATTTGTTAACACCAACAGCGTGTGTGTGGCCTCCACCGTAAAACTATTCGACGTGGCCTGAAAAACTCTAGTATGGGCATGAGATATACGGACCGGTATATCGCCTCTAGCTATGTATTCAAATTTTGTAAAATTATATGGTACTCCATCCTTTGATTTTCGCTTTTTGTAGTGTTGCCCTTGTCGTAAGCTTTACAAAAAAAATGCGGCCCGATCAGACACCAGACGTGAAAGTTACAACATTTCAGGCTACGGCTTTCATGTTTCGTGTGCTTATACCAACGGTTCTGTGAGCTGTTAGGGCAGGCGACTGTGTGTGTTGCCCACCTAGGTTGCTTAGCTATACATGAGTGATGCATATCGTGTTCGCCATAAGCTTTCTATTAAAAAAAGAGTATGCTCCGACCGGACACAATGCTCAAGAGTTATGCTGATTTTACCTTATAGTTGACATTTTTCATTTGTTAACACCAACAGCGTGTGTGTGGCCTCCACCGTAAAACTATTCGACGTGGCCTGAAAAACCTAGTATGGGCATGAGATATACGGACCGGTATATCGCCTCTAGCTATGTATTCAACTTTTGTAAAATTATATGGTACTCCATCCTTTGATTTTCGCTTTTTGTAGTGTTGCCCTTGTCGTAAGCTTTTCAAAAAAAAATGCGACCCGATTGGACACCAGACTGTGAAAGTTACAACATTTCAGGCTACGGCTCTCATGTTTCGTGTGCTTATACCAACGGTTCTGTGAGCTGTTAGGGCAGGCGACTATGTGGGTTGCCCACCTAGGTTGCTTAGCTATACATGAGTGATGCATATCGTGTTCGCCATAAGCTTTCTATTAAAAAAAGAGTATGCCCCGACCGGACACAAGGCTCAAGAGTTATGCTGATTTTACCTTATAGTTGATATTTTTCATTTGTTAACACCAACAGCGTGTGTGAGGCCTCGACCGTAAAACTGTTCGACGTGGCCTGAAAAATCTAGTATGGGCATGAGATATACGGACCGGTATATCGCCTCTAGCTATGTATTCAAATTTTGTAAAATTATACGGTACTCCATCCTTTGATTTTCGCTTTTTGTAGTGTTGCCCTTGTCGTAAGCTTTCCAAAAAAAATGCGGCCCGATCGGACACCAGACGTGAAAGTTACAACATTTCAGGCTACGGCTCTCATGTTTCGTGTGCTTATACCAACGGTTCTGTGAGCTGTTAGGGCAGGCGACTGTGTGGGTTGCCCACCTTGGTTGCTTAGCTATACATGAGTGATGCATATCGTGTTCGCCATAAGCTTTCTATTAAAAAAGAGTATGCCCCGACCGGACACAATGCTCAAGAGTTATGCTGATTCTACCATATAGTTGACATTTTTCATTTGTTAACACCAACAGCGTGTGTGTGGCCTCCACCGTAAAACTATTCGACGTGGCCTGAAAAATCTAGTATGGGCATGAGATATACGGACCGGTATATCGCCTCTAGCTATGTATTCAAATTTTGGAAAATTATGTGGTACTCCATCCTTTGATTTTTCGCTTTTTGTAGTGTTGCCCTTGTCGTAAGCTTTCCAGAAAAAAATGCAGCCCAATCAGACACCAGACGTGAAAGTTACAACATTTCAGGCTACGGCTCTATATTTCGTGTGCTTATACCAACGGCTCTGTGAGCTGTTAGGGCAGGCGACTGTGTGGGTTGCCCACCTAGGTTGCTTAGCTATACATGAGTGATGCATATCGTGTTCGCCATAAGCTTTCTATTAAAAAAAGAGTAATGCTCCGACCGGACACAATGCTCAAGAGTTATGCTGATTTTACCTCATTGTTGACATTTTTCATTTGTTAACACCAACAGCGTGTGTGTGGCCTCCGACCGTAAAACTATTCGACGTGGCCTGAAAAACTAGTATGGGCATGAGATATACGGACCGGTATATCGCCTCTAGCTAGGTATTCCAATTTTATAAAATTATATGGTACTCCATCCTTTGATTTTCGCTTTTTGTAGTGTTGCCCTTGTCGTAAGCTTTCTAAAAAAAATGCAGCCCGATCAGGACACTAGACGTGAAAGTTACAACATTTCAGGCCTACGGCTCTCATGTTTCTGTGCTTATACCAACGGTTCTGTGAGCTGTTAGGGCAGGCGACTGTGTGGGTTGCCCACCTTGGTTGCTTAGCTACCCATGAGTGATGCATATCGTGTTTGCCATAAGCTTTCTATTAAAAAAAGAAGTATGCCCCGACCGGACACAAGACTCAAGAGTTATGCTGATTTACCTTATAGTTGACATTTTTCATTTGTTAACACCAACAGCGTGTGTGTGGCCTCCACCGTAAAACTATTCGACGTGGCCTGAAAAATCTAGTATGGGCATGAGATATACGGACCGGTATATCGCCTCTAGCTATATATTCAAAATTTGTAAAATTATATGGTACTCCATCCTTTGATTTTCGCTTTTTGTAGTGTTGCCCTTGTCGTAAGCTTTCTAAAAAAAATGCGGCCGATCGGACACCAGACGTGAAAGTTACAACATTTCAGGCTACGGCTCTCATGTTTCGTGTGCTTATACCAACGGTTCTGTGAGCTGTTAGGGCAGGCGACTGTGTGGGTTGCCCACCTTGGTTGCTTAGCTATACATGAGTGATGCATATCGTGTTCGCCATAAGCTTTCTATTAAAAAAAGAGTATGCCCCGACCGGACACAATGCTCAAGAGTTATGCTGATTCTACCATATAGTTGACATTTTTCATTTGTTAACACCAACAGCGTGTGTGTGGCCTCCACCGTAAAACTATTCGACGTGGCCTGAAAAATCTAGTATGGGCATGAGATATACGGACCGGTATATCGCCTCTAGCTATGTATTCAAATTTGGAAAATTATGTGGTACTCCATCCTTTGATTTTTCGCTTTTTGTAGTGTTGTCCCTTGTCGTAAGCTTCCAAAAAAAATGCGGCCCAATCAGACACCAGACGTGAAAGTTACAACATTTCAGGCTACGGCTCTCATGTTTCGTGTGCTTATACCAACGGTTCTGTGAGCTGTTAGGGCAGGCGACTGTGTGGGTTGCCCACCTTGGTTGCTTAGCTATACATGAGTGATGCATATCGTGTTCGCCATAAGCTTTCTATTAAAAAAGAGTATGCCCCGACCGACACAATGCTCAAGAGTTATGCTGATTCTACCATATAGTTGACCATTTTTCATTTGTTAACACCAACAGCGTGTGTGTGGCCTCCACCGTAAAACTATTCGACGTGGCCTGAAAAATCTAGTATGGGCATGAGATATACGGACCGTATATCGCCTCTAGCTATGTATTCAAATTTTGGAAAATTATGTGGTACTCCATCCTTTGATTTTTCGCTTTTTGTAGTGTTGTCCCTTGTCGTAAGCTTTTCCAAAAAAATGCGGCCCAATCAGACACCAGACGGGAAAGTTACAACATTTCAGGCTACGGCTCTCATATTGTCGTGGTTGCTTAATACCAACGGTTCTGTGAGCTGTGGGGGGGGGGATTAGGGCAGGCTACTGTGTGGGCTTGGCCACACCTTCGGTTGCGTAGCTACCAATGATGATGCATAGCGTGTTTGCCATAAGCTTTCTATTAAAAAAGAAATAATGCCCCCGACCGTACACAAGACTCAAGAGTTATGCTGATTTTACCCTTATAGTTGACATTTTCATTTGTTATAACACCGAACAGCCGTGTGTGTGGCCTCCACCGTAAAACTATTCGACGTGGCCTTGAAAAAATCTAGTATGGGCAATGCAGATATACGGAACCGGTATATCGCCTCTAGCTATAGATTCAAAATTTGTAAAATTATATGGGTACTCCATCCTTGATTTTCGCTTTTTGTAGTGTTGCCTTGTCGTAAGCTTTCTAAAAAAAAATTGCAGCCCGATCAGACACTAGACAGTGAAAGTTACAACATTTCAGCCTACGGCTCTCATGTTTTCTGTGCTTATACCAACGATGTCTGTGAGCTGTTAGGGCAGGCGACTGGTGTGGGTTGCCCACCTTGGTTGCTTAGCTACCCATGAGTGATGCATATCGTGTTTGCCATAAGCTTTCTATTAAAAAAAGAAATATGCCCCGACCGGACACAAGACTCAAGAGTTATGCTGATTTACCTTATAGTTGACATTTTTCATTTGTTAACACCAACAGCGTGTGTGTGGCCTCCACCGTAAAACTATTCGACGTGGCCTGAAAAATCTAGTATGGGCATGAGATATACGGACCGGTATATCGCCTCTAGCTATATATCAAAATTTGTAAAATTATATGGTACTCCATCCTTTGATTTTCGCTTTTTGTAGTGTTGCCCTTGTCGTAAGCTTCCAAAAAAAATGCGGCCCGATCGGACACCAGACGTGAAAGTTACAACATTTCAGGCTACGGCTCTCATGTTTCGTGTGCTTATACCAACGGTTCTGTGAGCTGTTAGGGCAGGCGACTGTGTGGGTTGCCCACCTTGGTTGCTTAGCTATACATGAGTGATGCATATCGTGTCGCCATAAGCTTTCTATTAAAAAAGAAGTATGCCCCGACCGGACACAATGCTCAAGAGTTATGCTGATTCTACATATAGTTGACATTTTTCATTTGTTAACACCAACAGCGTGTGTGTGGCCTCCACCGTAAAAACTATTCGACGTGGCCTGAAAAATCTAGTATGGGCATGAGATATACGGACCGGTATATCGCCTTAGCTATGTATCAAATTTTGTAAAATTATGTGGTACTCCATCCTTTGATTTTCGCTTTTGTAGTGTTGCCCTTGTCGTAAGCTTTCCAAAAAAAATGCGGCCCAATCAGACACCAGACGTGAAAGTTACAACATTTCAGGCTACGGCTCTCATATTTCGTGTGCTTATACCAACGGCTCTGTGAGCTGTTAGGGCAGGCGACTGTGTGGGTTGCCCACCTAGGTTGCTTAGCTATACATGAGTGATGCATATCGTGTTCGCCATAAGCTTCATAAAAAAGAAGTATGCTCCGACCGGACACAATGCTCAAGAGTTATGTGATTTTACCTATTAGTTGACATTTTTCATTTGTTACACCAACAGCGTGTGTGATGGCCTCCACCGTAAAACTATTCGACGTGGCCTGAAAAACCTAGTATGGGCATGAGATATACGGACCGGTATATCGCCTCTAGCTATGTATTCAAATTTGTAAAATTATATGGTACTCCATCCTTTGATTTTCGCTTTTGTAGTGTTGCCCTTGTCGTAAGCTTTCCAAAAAAAAATGCGCCCGATCAGACACCAGACGTGAACGTTACAACATTTCAGGCTACGGCTCTCATGTTTCGTGTGCTTATACCAACGGTTCTGTGAAGCTGTTAGGGCAGCGACTGTGTGGGTGGCCCACCTAGGTTGCTTAGCTATACATGAGTGATGCATATCGTGTTCGCCATAAGCTTTCTATTAAAAAAAGAGTATGCCCCGACCGGACACAATGCTCAAGAGTTATGCTGATTCTACCATATAGTTGACATTTTCATTTGTTACACCAACAGCGTGTGTGTGGCCTCCACCGTAAAACTATTCGACGTGGCCTGAAAAATCTAGTATGGGCATGAGATATACGGACCGGTATATCGCCTCTAGCTATGTATTCAAATTTTGGAAAATTATGTGGTACTCCATCCTTTGATTTTTCGCTTTTTGTAGTGTTGCCCTTGTCGTAAGCTTTCCAAAAAAATGCGGCCCAATCAGACACCAGACGTGAAAGTTACAACATTTCAGGCTACGGCTCTCATATTTCGTGTGCTTATACCAACGGCTCTGTGAGCTGTTAGGGCAGGCGACTGTGTGGGTTGCCCACCTTGGTTGCTTAGCTATACATGAGTGATGCATATCGTGTTCGCCATAAGCTTTCTATTAAAAAAGAGTATGCTCCGACCGGACACAATGCTCAAGAGTTATGCTGATTTTACCTCATTGTTGACATTTTTCATTTGTTAACCAACAGCGTGTGTGTGGCCTCCACCGTAAAACTATTCGACGTGGCCTGAAAAACCTAGTATGGGCATGAGATATACGGACCGGTATATCGCCTCTAGCTATGTATTCAAATTTTGTAAAATTATATGGTACTCCATCCTTTGATTTTCGCTTTTTGTAGTGTTGCCCTTGTCGTAAGCTTTCCAAAAAAATGCGCCCGATCGACACCAGACGTGAAAGTTACAACATTTCAGGCTACGGCTCTCATGTTTCGTGTGCTTATACCAACGGTTCTGTGAGCTGTTAGGGCAGGCGACTGTGTGGGTTGCCCACCTTGGTTGCTTAGCTACATGAGTGATGCATATCGTGTTCGCCATAAGCTTTCTATTAAAAAAAGAGTATGCCCCGACGGACACAATGCTCAAGAGTTATGCTGATTTTACCTATAGTTGACATTTTTCATTTGTTACACCAACAGCGTGTGTGTGGCCTCCACCGTAAAACTATTCGACGTGGCCTGAAAATCTAGTATGGGCATGAGATATACGGACCGTATATCGCCTCTAGCTATGTATTCAAATTTTAAAATATGGTACTCCATCCTTTGATTTTCGCTTTTTGTAGTGTTGCCCTTGTCGTAAGCTTTCCAAAAAAAAATGCGGCCCGATCGACACCAGACGTGAAAGTTACA
>MU847902.1:0-23526 GCA_032690845.1 Eleusine coracana subsp. coracana
ACTACGAGTTTATGGCTACACAAGGAACCATGGAAGGTAACCACATTCTTCGGCCACGCGGTTCAGCGCACCGTGGGTGTAAGCACACGAAAAAGGAGACCTATAACCTAAACTAGCATAACTTTTGCATCCGTGTTCGATCGGGCATACTTTTTTTTTCTAGAATGCTTGCGGCGAGGCCAACACCGAGAAAAAGTAAAATTCAAAGAGTAGAATAGTATATAATTTGATAAAAAATAAATAATTCCCTATGGTTGAGATATCACCCCGAGTACCTCCTACTGCTAGCATGTTACATTCAATACAACGTCGGAATCCATCGCGATAGAGGACTCGCCCACCGTATCATGAACCTCGTCTAGACTACCGCATTTAGGGGTACGCAAGGAACCATGGAAGGTAACCCAATCATTCGGCCATGCGGTTCATCACTCCATGGATGTAAGCATACGAAAAAGGAGACTTAAACCAAAACTAGCATAACTTTCCATCGGTTGTCCGATGGGGCATACATTTTTTTCTAGAAAGCTTGCTGGTGAGGCCAACACCGACAAAAGCAAATTCAAAGAGTAGAATAGTATATAATTTTTTACAAAATAAATACTTCCCTATGGTTAAGATACTGCCCCGAATACCTCCTACTGCCAGCATGTTACATTGAATACAGCGTCGAACTCCATCGTGGTGGAGGACTCGCCCACCATATCATGAACTGCGCCTAGACTACCGAGTTTGTGGGTACACAAGGAACCATGGAAGGTAACCCACATGATTCAGGCATGCGGTTCATGACAACATGGGTGTAACCACCCGAAAAAGGAGACCAATAACCTAAAATGAGCATAACTTTTGCATCCGTTGTCCGATCAGGGCATACTTTTTTTTTCTAGAAAGCTGCGGCGAGACCAACACCAAGAAAAAGCAAAATTCAAAGAGTAGAATAGTATATAACTTTATAAAAAATAAATAACTCCCTGTGGTTGAGATATCACCCCGAGTACCTCCTGCTGCTAGCTTGTTACATTCAATACAACGTCGGACTCCATTGCGGTGGAGGACTCGCCCACCGTATCATGAACCCGCCTAGACTACCGAGTTTTTGGCTACACAAGGAACCATGGAAGGTAACCCACATCATTTGGGCACGTGGTTCATCACACCGTGGATGTAAGCACACGAAAAAGGAGACCAATAACCAAAAACGAGCATAACTTTTGCATCTGTTGTATGATTCGGGGCATACTTTTTTTTCTAGAAAGTTTGCGGCGAGGCCAACACCAAGAAAAAGCGAAATTTGAAGAGTAGAATAGTATATAATTTTATAAAAAATAAATACTTCATTATGGTTGAGATATTGCCCCGAGTACCTCCTACTGCTAGCATGTTACATTCAATACAACGTCGGACTCCATCGCGGTGGAGGACTCACCCACCGTATCATGAACCGCGCCTAGACTACCGAGTTTATGGCCATACAAGGAACCATGGAAGGTAACCCACATGATTCAGGCACGTGGTTCATCACACCATGGATGTAAGCACATGAAAAAGGAGACGAATAACCTAAAATGAGCATAACTTTTGCATCCGTTGTCCGATTGGGGCATACTTTGTTTTTCTAGAAAGCTTGCGGCGAGGCCAACACCGACAAAAAGCAAAATTCAAGGAGTAGAGTAGTATATAATTTTATAAAAAATAAATAATTCCCTATGGTTGAGATATCGCCCCGAGTATCTCCTGTTGCTAGCATGTTACATTCACAACAACGTCGGACTCCATCGCGGTGGAGGACTCGCCCACCGTATCATGAACCCCGCCTAGACTACTGAGTTTTTGGCTACACAAGGAACCATGGAAGGTAACCCACATTATTCGGGCATGTGGTTCATCACACCGTGGATGTAAGCACACGAAAAAGGAGACCAATAACCTAAACGAGCATAACTTTTGCATCCGTTGTTCGATCAGAGCATACTTTTTTTTTCTAGAAAGCTTGCGGCGAGGCCAACACCGAGAAAAAGCGAAATTCAAAGAGTAGAATAGTATATAATTTTATAAAAAATAAATACTTCATTATGGTTGAGATATCGCCCCGAGTAGCCTCCTACTGCTAGCATGTTACATTCAATACAACGTCGGACTCCATCGTGATGGAGGACTCACCAACCGTATCATGAACCGCACCTAGACTACCGAGTTAATGACCACACAAGGAACCATGGAAGGTAATCCACATCATTCGGGCACGCGGTTCATCACACCGTGGATGTAAGCACACAAAAAAGGAGACCAATAACCTAAAATGAGCAAAACATACTACAACGTCGGACTCCATCGTGGTGGAGGACTCGCCCACCGTATCATTAACCCCGCCTAGACAAGTTTTTGGCTACACAAGGAACCATGGAAGGTAACCCACATCATTCGGGCACGTGGTTCATCACACAGTGGATGTAAGCACATAAAAAAGGAGACCAATAAACTAAAACGAGCAAAACATACTATAATGTCGGACTCCATCGCGGTGGAGGACTCGCCCACTGTATCATGAACCCCGCCTAGACTACCAAGTTTTTGGCTACACAAGGAACCATGGAATGTAACCCACATCATTCGGGCACGCGGTTCATCACACCGTGGATGTAAGCATCACGGGGGAGGGCTTTAAGGAGACCAATAATGTGGTAGTCTAGGCACAGTTATTTAATTAACTAAATTATATTAACAGAGGCAGTTGGTTATTATTTTATTAAAGTAGAGCACATTATTATGAAGCTAACAAAATTGGTTTGAGGTTATTTGGACTTAAAATGAATTTACTATGCATTTTAGAAGTTCCAACAGTTTTCTGGAAATTTTTTGGTTCATTTAAATGACACGTGGGCGACAAGTCAGCACCATGTAGGCTGCCACATGTGCTTCCAGCGGGCACGGGTCAGCGACGGCGGGGATTTCGCCAGGAGTTGGTCAAAGCTTGATGTTGTCGGCTGCCCGCGATGAAAGCTCGCCGCGGAGGTGCGGGAGTGATCAGCATGACGAGGCGAAGACGTGGGTGAAGGTCGCGAGGAGAGGAACTCACCAGAGATGGGTCGGCGACCAGCGACGGTGGAGAGAGGAGGTCTGGCTGGCTCCTACAGCATCACGGGGTGCGGTGATCATCGGCACCTTGTCGGCATCCGTCAGAGAGGGCCGGGGGGTGATGGTCGTTGGCGAGGTGGCTCGGATACGGCGGCGGCGGTGGGGGAAAATGCAACTCCGGCGCTCTGATGCAGGGAACCAAATGGGAGGTTGATCAGTTACGCTCGGTTGAGGTTTGCGCACGACGAGAGGAGAAAGGGGGGGGGGGCAAGGCTCAACAGAGAAGAAGAATTTTGTGGCAGCGCTAATGAAGCTTGACCGGAAGCATTTCTCGGTTATTCCCAAATTGGTTCGATCTTACCTGGGTATTGGCCAAGCGATGAGCATGGGGAGTGGGAGGAGGTGTGTGTGAAGCTTGTTGTGCCCTCGGTTTGGCTCGGAAGGCAGGGGAACGGTAGCGGGTCGAGCTCAAGGCAGTAATGGTGGAGGAGAGGGGAAGCGCGAAAAAAAGCAGAGGGCAGGGGTTCTTATAGGCCGGGGCTGGGTGGCGGGGTGGTCATGGGTCCGTAGAGTGTCCGTGCAAGGATTGGTGTGTGGTCGGGATGACAGGGAGCGGTGGGTGCGCGGGAAGCAGCGTGGCACAACAGAGGTCACATCGGCTTTGGGCAGAGCAAAAAGAAACTCGCACGCGCGTCGGCTTCCGGCGTGCAGGGTGGCCAACTGGCAACGGTGTGGTGGCAGCGGTCGGAGGGCGGGGAGCGGCTGGTCACGAGGAGACCGATTGCGGCTGTAAGGAATCGCGGGGCAGCGTCAGCCATGGCAGCATGGGCGCTGAGGCAAAGCGACTCGGGTGGGCGTCGTTTTGTAGCGTGCCATGGCGGAGGGAGCAGTGGGGTGAGTGGACGGGGCGGTCACGTGCGGGCGAGAGAGGCTAGCGCTGGGAACCGGTCGGAGCTTCGGCCAGTGGCCATGGCGGCAGGACTGCGCCGGCTTCAGGCAGGGAAAAAGGAACACGGAGCCGTGGTGGGTAGCGGCGAGCTGCGGGGAGATGCGCGCGGGGATGGGACGCGACTTCGCGGCGGGGCGGCGAGTACCGAGGCTGGCAACGGCGGCAGAGAGAATCACGCGGGCGCGCGCTTGCGGGCGGGAGCTGAGAGGAAGACGATGAAAATTTGTCAGAAAGCCCTTCTCTTTTCAAAAAGTTTGCAAAAAGGTCCCTGACTCAAGTTTATTTAAATTCCCTATGATACAAGCCTCCATTTGAGTTGCAATTTTATATTTATGCTCCTGATGATTTGTAAAATTTAATAGTGAAGTCCATTTGGTTAGAAATGGAATAATTTAGTTGGGATTAATAAGTAAAATTAAATCCTTTCTAGGCTTAATTTAATTATTTGATTGACTTCTTAATGGAATAAAATTCTGGTTTTTGGTCCAAAATTCTAATTCATTAATTTCACAGTTCTAATGTAATTATTTGCCCATGTTTTATAGAAATTTAATTAGCTTTACATTTTTGCTTGCGGGGTTTTAATTTAACTTGGAGAATCCCAATTTTTATCTTGTCCTTATCATTTCATGGTCAAACTTGAGTCCAAAATTTTTGGTAATTTGTGCTAAGCAAGAAATGAGACACCTGGGTGTCGCAGCCCTCCCTCCTTAAAGAAATCTTGTCCCAAGATTAAGAACGAAGCAGACTAGAGAGGGGCAAAATTTACCTGTGAATGAAGCCCAGAATTCCGGGTAATGAGTACTCAGAAATTCTTCCGATCCCCAGGTGGATTCATCTTCTGAGTGATTACTCCATTGCACTTTATAGAATTTAATGGTTCTATTGCGGGTTGTGCGTTCTTTTTCATCAAGGATTTGTATTGGGTGCTCGGAGTATGTGAGGTCCGGTTGAAGATGATCATACTCTCCCAAGACAACATCAATTGGAGGTTTGAGACATCGCTTCAGTTGAGACACATGAAACATGTTATGTACTCCAGACAGATTTGGTGGTAACTCCAGCTTGTAGGCGACTTGACCACATCTGTCCAAGATTCTAAATGGGCCAATGTAGCGGGGTGCTAATTTTCCTTTGATCCCAAATCGTTGAATGCCTTTCATTGGTGACGCTCGGAGATAGACAAAATCATTCTTGTTGAAAAACAATGGCCTACGTCGTCGGTTTGCATACTTTTCTCGACGACATTTAGCAGCCTTGAGATTGGCTTGAATTGTCCGAACCTTCTCTCCTGCATCCTTGACGAGGTCAGGACCAAAAGTTACTCGTTCTCTTGATTCAGACAATTCAACGGTGTTCTACAACTTCGACTGTAGAGTGCTTCAAAATGGGACATTTTTACACTCTCTTGGTAACTGTTGTTGTATGAGAATTCTGCATATGATAAATACTCATCCCAGTTACCACCATGTGCTAAGACACATGCTCTGAGCATATCTTCCAAGATTTGGTTGACACGCTCAGTTTGTCCATCAGTAGCAGCATGATAAGCAGAACTTCAGATCAACTTAGTTCCCAGAGATGCATGCAGTTGCTCCCAAAACCGAGCAACAAACTGTGAGCCATGATCTGTAACAATGGTCATGGGTACTCCATAGAGACACAGAATTCTTGCTATGTATAGTTCTGCATATTGCCGTACGCTGTATCTGGTGTTTACTGGTAGAAAGTGAGCAGACTTTGTGAGTCTGTCAACAACAACCCAAATCGAATCATGCTTTCGAGATGTGAGAGGGAGGCCAACAATGAAATCCATACTTATATCTTCCCATTTCCAGGCGGGGATACTCAATGGCTAAAGTAGTCCAGCCCGTTTCAAATGGTCGGCCTTAACTCTCTAACAGGTGTCGCACTCCATGACATATCGAGCAACTTCTCGCTTCATTCTGGTCCACCAGAAATTTTTCTTCAGGTCTCGGTACATCTTGTTACTTCCAGGATGAATGGAATACTTAGAGTGATGTGCTTCATCCAAGATTTTGCGACGAAGCTCAAAATCCTTGGGTACTACTAGGCGGTTATTGAACCATGGAGTACCATCCGAATCTTGCATGAAACATTTTTCCTTGCCATTCTTAAGGCTCTCCCGAATGTACTTCATTCCAACATCTCTTTTCTGTGCAGCAATGACCTCATCACGAATGGTGGAATGAATACTGAGATTGTTGATCACTAGGGCAGGCAATATATGTAGGCTGGGTTCTGTGGTACTCGCTTCAATGCTGCGGTCTATCACTAGATTATTGCAGTGTATCTTCCGACTCACAGCATTGGCGACTACATTAGCCTTGCCTGGGTGGTAATGAATCTCCAGATTATAGTCCTTAATTAATTCTAGCCATCATCATTGTCTCATGTTCAGATCAGTCTGAGTAAATATGTACTTCAAGCTCTTGTGATTTGTATAGATTTGTACTAAATTACCGAGCAAATAATGCCTCCAAATTTTTAGGGCAAGGACAACGGCAGCTATTTCCAAATCATGGGTAGGATAGTGCTCTTCGTGCTTCCGCAGTTGTCGAGATGCATAGGCAATAACACGACCATCCTGCATAAGCACACATCCAAGTCCGGTCCCAGATGAATCACAATATACGTCAAACGGCTTGGTGATGTCTGGTTGAGCCAATACTGGGGCTGTAGTCAACAATGTCTTCAATTTCTGAAAAGCTTCTTCACAATTGTTGCTCCAATTGAACTTCCTATCCTTTTTCAGTAGCTTGGTGATGGGTTTGGTCAACTGAGAGAAATTAGGAATGAACCTCCTATAGTATCCAGCTAGTCCGAGGAAACTCGAACTTGGTGGACGGTTTTCGGTGGCTTCCAATCTAGCACATCTTGGACCTTGCTTGGGTCTATAGAGATACCTTCGGCTGAAACTATGTGGCCAAGGAAGGGCACACGGTCCAACCAAAATTCACACTTACTGAATTTCACAAACAGCTTGTGATCTCGTAGACGCTGAAGAACAATACGAAGATGTTCGGCATGTTCTTCCTTGGACTTCGAGTAGATAAGAATGTCATCAATGAATACTACCACGAACTTGTCTAGCTCTGGCATGAAGACTGAATTCATGAGATACATGAAATAGGCAGGCGCATTTGTCAATCCAAAGGACATCACTAGATATTCGAATAATCCGTATCTAGTAGAGAATGCAGTCTTTGGAATATCTTCCGCTCTGATCTTGATCTGATGATAACCCGACCGAAGGTCAATTTTGGAAAAGACCTTGGCACCAACCAATTGATCAAAAAGAATATCAATACGGGGCAGAGGGTATTTATTCTTGATGGTGACTTCATTAAGAGGCCGGTAATCAACAACAAGACGCAGAGACTTGTCCTTCTTCTTCACAAAAATGGCAGGACAGCCCCAAGGTGAAGTACTTGGGCGAATAAATCCTTTTTCCAGCAACTCATTCAACTATTTCTTCAATTCGGCTAGCTCATTTGGAGCCATTTTATAGGGACATCGGGATATTGGAGAAGTTCCTGGCTTGAGTTCAATCTTGAATTCTACTTCGCGATCAGGTGGGAGTCCAGAAATATCTTCCGGAAATACGTCGGGATACTCATAGACAATAGGGATGTTCTCAAGTGATGGTCCTTCCAAATTATAGACAACCAGATCCCTCGAGGAGATGGTGCTAAGAGAAAGGGTGTCTGGACCATGTAGGGGAGAGTTCAAATGGACCACACGGGCTCTATATCCAACATGGCTCTATGGGTTTTCATCCACTCCATGCCAATAATTAGGTCAATCTCTTGGTTATGGAGCATGATAAAATCGGCGGGGTAGTTTTCTGGTTAATTGGAGCTTTGCTTACTATTTCATTAGCTAGAATTTGTCCAGCTAGGGAACGGACAGTAAGGCACTGATTTATAGTGGTGGTGTGGAGATTATGTTTTTGCACACAAGTTCTGCTAATAAAATTATGAGTAGCATCAGAATCGAAAAGAGTGAGGACAGGCTGGCGGTAGAGTGAGAGCATACCGGTCAGCACGACATCACCCTGGGGAATAGCATCAGCGCTGGTGTAGTTCACTTGGGCACCACAAGGCAGTGCATTCACAGTCTTGTTTTGCAGAGGGCGCTGATTGTTGTTGTTGTTGTTGCGCTTAGGTGCTGTACATTCTCTGGCAAAGTGGCCGGTGCGACCACAGTTGTAGCACGGGTAGTTACCTCCACGACTGACAGGCCGGGGAGCACGTGCATTCGGACTTCCCGGCTGCAGGTTAGGTGCACGGTACTGAGTGTGCTGTTGCTGCTGCGG
Organism: Eleusine coracana subsp. coracana; assembly: GCA_032690845.1. Taxonomy (NCBI): domain Eukaryota; kingdom Viridiplantae; phylum Streptophyta; class Magnoliopsida; order Poales; family Poaceae; genus Eleusine; species Eleusine coracana. The sequence goes on from MU847902.1 coordinate 8,367, forward strand.
TGCTCGGGGCGGAAAGTACTGCTGCTGCTATGGCCTCGGGCGCTGATATTGCTGCTACAGGGATGACCGGTACCGCTGTCCAGACGGTGAAGTATACACAAGGCGATGCTTCGCCTATGGGGCAGCAGAGGCACTAGCAGGGGCCTTCCTCTTGCGCTTATCTTCCTCAACTTGGCGCATGGCACCCTCCTGGACAATAGCAGCATTGACCAGGTCGTTGAAGGTGTCGGTTGTCTGCCAGGTCAGACGCTCCTTCAGTGCGGCATTCATGCCATGCAGGAAAGCATACCTCTTCTTCTCCTCAGTGTTGACATACTCAGTGGCATACTAAGCAAGATGGTTGAACGCCTCATAATACTGGAGGTCATTTCTCCCTCCTTGTTTCAGGTCCATGAACTCCTGAAACTTCCTCTGCACAAGACCGGCAGGTATGAAATGAGCTCGAAAGGCAGTTCAAAACTCATTCCACTTGACACAGGTCCCAGTGGGTAGTGAAGCGACGTGGTTCGCCCACTAGGCACAAGCAGGGCCCTGTAGTTGCTGGGCGGCGAATAGCACCTTCTGGTGCTCAGTGCAGTCAAGCAGACCGAACTTAGACTCGGTCTCATGCAGCCAGTGGTCGGCGTCCAGGTGCTCTCTGGCACGCTCGAAGGTTGACGGGTGCATACCCAGAAAGTCTGAGTAAGAGCACTGTTGGGACTGGTTGTTGTTGTGGTTGCCCCCATGTCCAGCCAGATGGGACATGATATCGACTAACCGGTGGAGCAACTCGGAGTTGTTCTGCTGTCGGCTGAGTGCTGCAGTCAGAACATCTGCTAGCGAAGGCTGAGCATTAGCTCCCTGCTGAGAGCTCTCAGGATCATGTTACAGCTAGAACTTTTTTTTCTAGAAAGCTTGCGGCGAGGCCAACACCGACAAAAAGCGAAATTCAAAGAGTAGAATAGTATATAATTTTATAAAAAATAAATAATTCCCTATGGTTGAGATATCGCCCCGACTACCTCCTACTGCTAGCATGTTACATTCAATACAATGTCAGACTCAATCGTGGTGGAGGACTCGCCCACCGTATCACGAACCGCACCTAGACTATCGAGTTTATGGCTACAGAAGGAACCATGGAAGGTAACCCACATCCTTCGGCCATGCGGTTCAGCACACCGTGGGTGTAAGCACATGAAAAAGGAGACCTATAACCTAAAACGAGCATAACTTTTGCATCCATTGTCTAATCAGGGCATACTTTTCTTTCTAGAATGCTTGCGGTGAGGCAAACACCGACAAAAGCGAAATTCAAAGAGAAGAATAGTATATAATTTTTTGAAAAAATAAATACTTCCCTATGTTTAAGATACTGCCCTGAATACCTCCTACTGCCAGCATGTTACATTCAATACAGCGTCGAACTCCATCGTGGTGGAGGACTCGCCCACCATATCATGAACCGCGCATAGACTACAGAGTTTATGGGTACAAAAAAAACTAAGGAAGGTAACCCACATCCCTCGGCCACGCGGTTCAGCACACCATGGTTGTAAGCACACGAAAAATGAGACCTATAACCTAAAACGAGCGTAACTTTTGCGTCCGTTGTCCGTTCAGGGCATACTTTTTTTCTAGAAAGTTTGCGGCGAGGCCAATACCAACAAAAAGCGAAATTCAAAGAGTAGAATAGTATATAATTTTATAAAAAATAAATAATTCCCTATGGTTGAGATACCACCCCGAGTACCTCCTACTGCTAGCATGTTACATTCAATACAATGTCGGACTTAATCGCGGTGGAGGACTCCCCCACCATATCATGAAACGCACCTAGACTATCGAGTTTATGGCTAAACAAGGAACCATGGAAGGTAACCCACATCCTTCGGCTATGCGGTTCAGCACACCGTAGGTGTAAGCACACGAAAAAGGAGACTTATAACTCAAAACGAGCATAACTTTTGCATCCGTTGTCTGATCGGGGCATACTTTTCTTTCTAGAAAGCTTGCGGTGAGGCCAACACCGATCAAAAGAGAAATTCAAAGAGTAGAATAGTATATAACTTTTTACAAAATAAATACTTCCCAATGGTTAAAATACTGCCCCGTATACCTCCTACTGCCAGCATGTTCCATTCAATACAGCATCGAACTCCATCGTGGTGGAGGACTCGCCCATCGTATCATGAACCGCGCCTAGACTACCGAGTTTATGGGTACACAAGAAACCAAGGAAGGTAACCCACATCCCTCGGCCACGCGGTTCAGCACACCATGGGTGTAAGCACACGAAAAATGAGACCTATAACCTAAAACGAGCGTAACTTTTGCGTCCGTTGTCCGTTCGGGGCATACTTTTTTTTCTAGAAAGCTTGCAGCAAGGCCAATACCGACAAAAAGCAAAATTCAAAGAGTAGAATAGTATATAATTTTATAAAAAATATATACTTCCCGATGGTTGAGATACCGCCCCGAGTACCTCCTACTGCTAGCATGTTACATTCAATACAACGTCGAACTCCACCGCGGTGGAGGACTCGCCCACCATATCATGAACAACGCCTAGACTACCACACTTATGGGTACACAAAGAACCATGGAAGGTAACCCACATCATTCGGGCACGCGGTTAATCACACTGTGTATGTAAGCACATGAAAAAGGAAACCTATAACCTAAAACGAGCATAACTTTTGCATCCGTTGTCTGTTTGGGGTATACTTTCTTTTTCTAGAAAGCTTGCAGCGAGGCCAACACCGACAAAAAGCGAAATTCAAAGAGTAGAATAGTATAAAATTTTGTAAATAATAAATAATTCCCTATGGTCGAGATATCGCCCTGAGTACCTCCTACTACTAGCACTGTTACATTCAATACAATGTCAGACTCTATCGTGGTGGACGACTCGCCCACCGTATCATGAACCACGCCTTGAATACCGAGTTTATGGCTACACAAGGAACCATGGATGGTAACCCACATCCTTCGGCCACGCGGTTCAGCACACATGTGTGTAAGCACACGAAAAACGAGACCTATAACCTAAAACGAGCATAACTTTTGTATCCGTTGTCCGATCGGGGCATACTTTTTTTTTCTAGAAAGCTTGCGGCGAGGCCAACACCGACAAAAAGCAAAATTCAAAGAGAAGAATAGTATATAGTTTTATAAAAAATATATACTTCCCGATGGTTGAGATATTGCCTCGAGTACCTCCTACTGCTAGCATGTTACATTCAATACAATGTCGTACTCTATCGTGGTGGAGGACTCACCCACCGTATTATGAACCGCGCCTTGAATACAGAGTTTATGGCTACACAAGGAACCATAGAAGGTAACTCACATCCTTCGGCCATGCGGTTCAGCACACGTGTGTGTAAGCACACGAAAAAGGAGACCTATAACCTAAAACGAGCATAACTTTTGTATCCGTTGTCCGATCGGGGCATACTTTTTTTTTCTAGAAAGCTTGCGGCGAGGCCAACACCAACAAAAAGTGAAATTCAAAGAGTAGAATACTATATAATTTTATAAAAAATAAATAATTCTCTATGGTTGAGATATCGCCCCGAGTACCTCCTACTGCTAGCATGTTACATTCAATACAATGTCGGACTCAATCGCGGTGGAGGACTCGCCCACCGTATCATGAACCGCGCCTAGACTATTGAGTTTATGGCTACACAAGGAACCATGGAAGCTAACCCACATGCTTCGGCCATGTGGTTCAGCACACCGTGGGTGTAAGCTCACGAAAAAGGAGACTTATAACCTAAAACGAGCATAACTTTTGAATCCGTTGTCCGATCGGGGCATACTTTTTTTTTCTAGAAAGCTTGCAGCGAGGCCAACATCGACAAATAGCAAAATTCTAAGAGTAGAATAGTATATAATTTTATAAAACATAAATAATTCCCTGTGGTTGAGATATTGCCTCGAGTACCTCCTACTGCTAGCATGTTACATTCAATACAATGTCGGACTCTATCGTGGTGGAGGACTCACCCACCGTATCATGAACCGCGCCTTGAATACAGAGTTTATGGCTACACAAGGAACCGTGGAAGGTAACTCACATCATTCGGCCATGCGGTTCAGCACACGTGTGTCTAAGCACACGAAAAAGGAGACTTATAACCTAAAACGAGCATAACTTTTGAATCCGTTGTCCGATCGGGGCATACTTTTTATTTTCTAGAAAGCTTGCGGCGAGGCCAACATCGACAAAAAGCAAATTCAAAGAGTAGAATAGTATATAATTTTATAAAACATAAATAATTCCCTATGGTTGAGATATTGCCTCGAGTACCTCCTACTGCTAGCATGTTACATTCAATACAATGTCGGACTCTATCGTGGTGGAGGACTCACCCACCGTATCATGAACCGCGCCTTGAATACAGAGTTTATGGCTACACAAGGAACCATCCTTCGGCCATGCGGTTCAGCACACGTGTGTGTAAGCACACGAAAAAGGAGACCTATAACCTAAAACGAGCACAACTTTTGTATCCGTTGTCTGATCGGGGCATACTTTTTTTTCTTGAAAGTTTGCGGCAAGGCCAACACCGACAAAAAGCAAAATTCAAAGAGTAGAGTCGTATATAATTTTTTTACAAAATAAATACTTTGCTGTGGTTAAGATACTGCCACGAATACCTCCTACTGCCAGCATGTTACATTCAATACAGCGTCGAACTCCATCGTGGTGGAGGACTCGCCCACCGTATCATGAACCGCGCCTAGACTACCGAGTTTATGGGTACACAAGGAACGATGGAAGGTAACCCACATCATTTGGGCACGTGGTTCATCATACCGTGGATGTAAGCACACAAAAAAGGGGACCAATAACCTAAAACGAGCATAACTTTTGCGTCCGTTGTCCGTTCGGGGCATACTTTCTTTTTCTAGAAAGCTTGCGGTGAGGCCAACACCGATAAAAAGAGAAATTCAAAGACTAGAATACTATATATTTTATAAAAAATATATAATTCCCTATGGTTAAGATACTGTCCCGAATACCTCCTACTGCTAGCATGTTACATTCAATACAGCATCGAACTCCATCGCGGTGGAGGACTCGCCCACCGTATCATGAACCGCGCCTAGACTATCGAGTTTATGGCTACACAAGGAACCATGGAAGGTAACCCACATCTTTCGGCCATGCGGTTCAGCACACCGTGGGTGTAAGCACACAAAAAAGGAGACTTATAACCTAAAACGAGCATAACTTTTGCATCCGTTGTCCAATCGGGGCATACTTTTCTTTCTAGAAAGCTTGCGGTGAGGCAAACACCGACAAAAAGCGAAATTCAAAGAGAAGAATAGTATATAATTTTTTAAAAATAAATACTTCCCTATGGTTAAGATATCGCCCCGAGTACCTCCTACTGCTAGCACGTTACATTCAATACAATGTCGGTCTCAATCGCGGTGGAGGACTCGCCCACCGTATCATGAACTGCACCTAGACTATCGAGTTTATGGCTACAGAAGGAACCATGGAAGGTAACCCACATCCTTCGGCCATGCGGTTCAGCACACCGTGGGTGTAAGCACACGAAAAAGGAGACTTATAACCTAAAACGAGCATAACTTTTGCATCCGTTGTCCAATCGGGGCGTACTTTTCTTTCTAGAAAGCTTGCGGTGAGGCCAACACCGACAAAAAGCAAAATTCAAAAAGAAGAATAGTATATAATTTTTAAAAAAATAAATACTTCCCTATGGTTAAGATACTGCCCTGAATACCTCCTACTGCCAGCATATTACATTCAATACAGCGTCGAACTCCATCGTGGTGGAGGACTCGCCCACCGTATCATGAACCGCGCCTAGACTACCGAGTTTATGGGTACACAAAAAACTAAGGAAGGTAACCCACATCCCTCGGCCACGCGGTTCAGCACAGCGTGGGTGTAAGCACACAAAAAATGAGACCTATAACCTAAAATAAGCGTAAATTTTGCGTCCGTTGTCTGTTCGGGGCATACTTTTTTTCTAGAAAGCTTGCGGCGAGGCCAATAGCAACAAAAAGCGAAATTCAAAGAGTAGAATAGTATATAATTTTATGAAAAATAAATAATTCCCTATGGTTGAGATATTGCCCCGAGTACCTCCTACTGCTAGCATGTTACATTCAATACAATGTCAGACTCATCGCGGTGGAGGACTCGCCCACCAGTATCATGAACCGCGCCTAGACTATGAAGTTTATGGAGTACACAATGAACCATGGAAGTAACCCACATCCTTCGGCCATCGGTTTCAGCACAACCGTTGGTTAAGCACCAAAAAAGGGACTTATAAGCCAAACGAGCATAACTTTTTGCATCCGTTGTCCAATGGGGGCAACTTTTCTTCCCCCTAGAAAGCTTTCAGCAAGGCCAACACCGACAAAAAGCGAAATTCAAAGAGAAGAATAGTATATAATTTTTTAAAAATAAATACTTCCCCTATGGTTAAGATATCGCCCGAGACCTCCTACTGCTAGCCGGTACATTCAATACAATGTCGTCTCAATCCCGCGGTGGGAGGACTCGCCCACCGGATCAGGAACTGGCACCGTAGACTATCGAGTTTATGGCTACACGAACGAACCATGGAAGGGTAACCCAATCCCTTCCGGCCATGCGGTTCAGCACACCATGGGGTGTAAGCACACGAAACATGGAGACCTTATAACCTAAGACGGCACATAACTTTGCATGCGTTGTCCAATCGGGGCTTACTTTTCTTTTCTAGAAAGCTTGCGGTGAGGCCAACACCGACAAAAAGCAAAATTCAAAAGAAGAATAGTATATATTTTAAAAAAAATAAATACTTCCCTATGGTTAAGATACTGCCCTGAATACCACCTACTGCCAGCATATTACATTCAATACAGCGTCGAACTCCATCGTGGTGGAGGACTCGCGCACCGTATCATGAACCCGCGCCTAGACTACCGAGTTTATGGGTACACAAAAACTAAGGAGGTAACCCACATCCCTCGGCCACGCGGTTCAGCACAGCGTGTTGTAAGCACACAAAAAATGAGACCTATAACCTAAAATAAGCGTAAATTTTGCATCCGTTGTCTGTCGGGGGCATACTTTTTTTTCTAGAAAGCTTGCGGCGAGGCCAATAGCACAACAAAGCGAAATTCAAAGAGTAGAATAGTATATAATTTTATGAAAAATAATAATTCCCTATGGTTGAGATATTGCCCCGAGTACCTCCTACTGCTAGCATGTTACATTCAATACAAGGTCAGACTCAATCGCGGTGGAGGACTCGCCCACACCGTATCATGAACCGCGCCTAGACGATTGAGTTTATGGCTACACAAGGAACCATGGAAGGTAACCCACATCTTCGGCCAAGTGGTTCAGCACACCGTGGGTGTAAGCACACGAAAAAGGAGGACTTATAACCTAAAATGAGCATAACTTTTGAATCCGTTGTCCGATCGGGGCATACTTTTTTTTCTAGAAAGCTTGCGGCGAGGCCAACACCAATAAAAAGAGAAATTCAAAGAGTAGAATAGTATATATTTTATAAAAATAAATAATTCCCTATGGTTAAGATACTGCCCCGAATACCTCCTACTGCTAGCATGTTACATTCAATACAGCGTCGAACTCCATCGCGGTGGAGAACTCGCCCACCGTATCATAAACCGCAGCCTAGACTATCGAGCTTATGGCTACACAAGGAACCATGGAAGGTAACCCACATCCTTCGCCATGCGGTTCAGCACACCGTGGGTGTAAGCACACAAAAAAGGAGACTTATAAGCTAAAACGAGCATAACTTTTGCATCCGTTGTCCAATTGGGGCATACTTTTCTTTCTAGAAAGCTTGCAGCAAGGCCAACACCGACAAAAAGCGAAATTCAAAGAGAAGAATAGTATATAATTTTTCAAAAAATAAATACTTCCCCTATGGTTAAGATATCGCCCCCGAGTACCTCCTACTGCTAGCACGTTACATTCAATACAATGTCGGTCTCAATCGCGGTGGAGGACTCGCCCACCGTATCTTGAACTGCACCTAGACTATCGAGTTTATGGCTACAGAAGGAACCATGGAAGGTAACTCACATCCTTCGGCCATGCGGTCAGCACACCGTGGGTGTAAGCACACGAAAAAGGAGACTTATAACCTAAAACGTGCATAACTTTTGCATCCGTTGTCCAATCGGGGCGTACTTTTTCTTTCTAGAAAGCTTGCGGTGAGGCCAACACCGACAAAAAGCGAAATTCAAAAAGAAGAATAGTATATAATTTTTAAAAAAAATAAATCCTTCCCTATGGTTAAGATACTGCCCTGAATACCTCCTACTGCCAGCATATTACATTCAATACAGCGTCGAACTCCATCGTGGTGGAGGACTCGCCCACCGTATCATGAACCGCGCCTAGACTACCGAGTTTATGGGTACACAAAAAACTAAGGAAGGTAACCCACATCCTCGGCCACGCGGTTCAGCACAGCGTGGGTGTAAGCACACAAAAATGAGACCTATAACCTAAAATAAGCGTAAATTTTGCGTCCGTTGTCTGTTCGGGGCATACTTTTTTTCTAGAAAGCTTGCGGCGAGGCCAATAGCAACAAAAAGTGAAATTCAAAGAGTAGAATAGTATATAATTTTATGAAAATAAATAATTCCCTATGGTTGAGATATTGCCCCGAGTACCTCCTACTGCTAGCATGTTACATTCAATACAATGTCAGACTCAATCGCGGTGGAGGACTCGACCACCGTATCATGAACCGCGCCTAGACTATGAGTTTATGGCTACACAAGGAACCATGGAAGGTAACCCACATGCTTCGGCCAAGTGGTTCAGCACACCGTGGGTGTAAGCACACGAAAAAGGAGACTTATAACCTAAAATGAGCATAACTTTTGAATCCGTTGTCCGATCGGGGATACTTTTTGTTTCTAGAAAGCTTGCGGCAAGGCCAACACCGATAAAAAGAGAAATTCAAAGAGTAGAATAGTATATATTTTATAAAAAATAAATAATTACCAATGGTTAAGATACTGCCCCGAATACCTCCTACTGCTAGCATGTTACATTCAATACAGCGTCGAACTCCATCGCGGTGGAGGACTCGCCCACCGTATCATGAACCGCGCCTAGACTATCGAGCTTATGGCTACACAAGGAACCATGAAAGGTAACCCATATCCTTCGGCCATGCGGTTCAGCACCCGTGGTGTAAGCACACAAAAAGGAGACTTATAAGCTAAAACGAGCATAAACTTTTGCATCCGTTGTCCAATTGGGGCATACTTTTCTTTCTAGAAAGCTTGCAGCAAGGCCAACACCGACAAAAAGCGAAATTCAAAGAGAAGAATAGTATATAATTTTTTTAAAAATAATACTTCCCTATGGTTAAGATATCACCCCGAGTACCTCCTACTGCTAGCACGTTACATTCAATACAATGTCGACTCATCGTGGTGGAGGACTCGCCCACCGTATCATGAACCGCGCCTAATACCGAGTTTATGGCTACACAAAATGGAAGGTAACCCACATCCTTCGGCCATGCGGTTCAGCACACGTGGGTGTAAGCACACGAAAAAGGAGACTATAACCTAAAAAGCATAACTTTTGTCCGTTGTCCGTCGGGGCATACTTTTTTTTCTAGAAAGCTTGCGGCGAGCCAACACAAAAAGCGAAATTCAAAGAGAGAATAGTATATATTTTATAAAATAAATAATTCCCTATGGTTAAGATATGCCCCGAACCTCCTACTGCTAGCATGTTACATTCAATACAGTCGAACTCCATCGCGGTGGAGGACTCGCCCACCGTATCATGAACCGCGCCTAGACTATCGAGTTTATGGCTACACAAGGAACCATGGAAGGTAACCCACATCCTTCGGCCATGCGTTCAGCACACCGTGGGTGTAAGCACACAAAAAGACTTATAACCTAAAATGAGCATAACTTTGAATCCGTTGTCCGTCGGGGAATACTTTTTTTTTCTAGAAAGCTTGCGGCAAGGCCACACCGATAAAAAGAGAAATTCAAAGAGTAGAATAGTATATATTTATAAAAAATAAATAATTACCAATGGTTAAGATACTTGTCCCCGAATACCTCCTACTGCTAGCATGTTACATTCAATACAGCGTCGAACTCCATCGCGGTGGAGGACTCGCCCACCGTATCATGAACCGCGCCTAGACTATCGAGCTTATGGCTACACAAGGAACCATGAAAGGTAACCCATATCCTTCGGCCATGCGGTTCAGCACACCGTGGGTGTAAGCACACAAAAAAGGAGACTTATAACCTAAAACGAGCATAACTTTTGCATCCGTTGTCCAATTGGGGCATACTTTTCTTTCTAGAAAGCTTGCAGCAAGGCAACACCGACAAAAAAGCGAAATTCAAAGAGAAGAATAGTATATACTTTTTTAAAAATAAATACTTCCTATGGTTAAGATATCACCCATCCCCGAGTACCTCCTACTGCTAGCACGTTACATTCAATACAATGTCGGTCTCAGTCGTGTGGAGGACTTCGCCCACCGTATCATGAACCGCGCCTAGACTATCGAGTTTATGGCTACACAAGGAACCATGGAAGGTAACCCACATCCTTCGGCCATGCGGTTCAGCACCACCGTGGGTGTAAGCACTCGAAAAAGGAGACTTATAACCTATAAAAGGAGCATAACTTTTGCATCCGTTGTCCAATCGGGCATACTTTTCTTTCTAGAAAGCTTGCGGTGAGGTCAACACCGACAAAAAGCGAAATTCAAAAGAAGAATAGTATATAATTTTAAAAAAATAAATACTTCCCTATGGTTAAGATACTGCCCCTGAATACCTCCTACTGCCAGCATATTACATTCAATACAGCGTCGAACTCCATCGTGGTGGAGGACTCCGCCCACCGTATCATGAATCGCGCCTAGACTACCGAGTTTATGGGTACACAAAAAACTAAGGAAGGTAACCCAATCCCTCGGCCACGCGGTTCAGCACAGCGTGGGTGTAAGCACACAAAAATAAGACCTATAACCTAAAATGAAGCGTAAATTTTGCGTCCATTGTCTGTTCGGGGCATACTTTTTTTCTAGAAAGCTTGCGGCGAGGCCAATAGCAACAAAAAGTGAAATTCAAAGAGTAGAATTGTATATAATTTTATGAAAAAATAAATAATTCCCTATGGTTGAGATATTGCCCCGAGTACCTCCTACTGCTAGCATGTTACATTCAATACAATGTCAAACTCATCGCGGTGGAGGACTCGCCCACCGTATCATGAACCGCGCCTAGACTATTGAGTTTATGGCTACACAAGGACCATGGAAGGTAACCCACATGCTCGGCCAAGTGGGTCAGCACACCGTGGGTGTAAGCACACGAAAAGGAGACTTATAACCTAAAATGAGCATAACTTTTGAATCGTTGTCCGATCGGGGCATACTTTTTTTTTTCTAGAAGCTTGCGGCGAGGCCAACACCGATAAAAAGAGAAATTCAAAGAGTAGAATAGTATATATTTTATAAAAAATAAATAATTCCTCTATGGTTAAGATACTGCCCCGAAATACCTCCTACTGCTAGCATGTTACATTCAATACAGCGTCGAACTCCATCGCGGTGGAGGACTCGCCCACCGTATCATGAACCGCGCCTAGACTATCGAGCTTATGGCTACACAAGGAACCATGGAAGGTAACCCACATCCTTCGGCCATGCGGTTCAGCACACCGTGGGTGTAAGCACACAAAAAGGAGACTTATAAGCTAAAACGAGCATAACTTTTGCATCCGTTGTCCAATTGGGGCATACTTTTCTTTTCTAGAAAGCTTGCAGCAAGGCCAACACCGACAAAAAGCGAAATTCAAAGAGAAGAATAGTATATAACTTTTTTCTTAAAAATAAATACTTCCCTATGGTTAAGATATCGCCCCCGAGTACCTCCTACTGCTAGCACGTTACATTCAATACAATGTCGGTCTCAGTCGTGGTGGAGGACTCGCCCACCGTATCATGAACCGCGCCTTAGACTATCGAGTTTATGGCTACACAAGGAACCATGGAAGGTAACCCACATCCTTCGGCCATGCGGTTCAGCACACCGTGGGTGTAAGCACACGAAAAAAGGAGACTTATAACCTAAAACGAGCATAACTTTTGCATCCGTTGTCCATCGGGCATACTTTTCTTTCTAGAAAGCTTGCGGTGAGGTCCAATACTGACAAAAAGCGAAATTCAAAAAGAAGAATAGTATATAATTTTTTAAAAAAATAAATACTTCCCTATGGTTAAGATACTGCCCTGAATACCCTCCTACTGCCAGCATATTACATTCAATACAGCGTCGAACTCCATCGTGGTGGAGGACTCGCCCACTCGTATCATGAACTCGCGCCTAGACTACCGAGTTTATGGGTACACAAAAAACTAAGGAAGGTAACCACATCCCTCGGCCACGCGGTTCAGCACAGCGTGGGTGTAAGGACACAAAAAATGAGACCTATAACCTAAAATGAGCGTAAATTTTGCGTCCGTTGTCTGGTCGGGGCATACTTTTTTTCTAGAAAGCTTGCAGCAAGGTCCAATACCAACAAAAAGCAAAATTCAAAGAGTAGAATAGTATATAATTTTATGAAAAATAAATAATTCCCTATGGTTGAGATATTGCCCCGAGTACCTCCTACTGCTAGCATGTTACATTCAATACAATGTCAGACTCAATCGCGGTGGAGGACTCGCCCACCGTATCATGAACCGCGCCTAGACTATCTAGTTTATGGCTAGACAAGGAACCATGGAAGGTAACCCACATGCTTCGGCCATGTGGTTCAGCACACCGTGGGTGTAAGCACACGAAAAAAGGAGACTTATAACCTAAAACGAGCATGAACTTTTGAATCCGTTGTCCGATCGGGGCATACTTTTTTTTTCTAGAAAGCTTGCGGCAAGGCCAACACCGATAAAAAGAGACAATTCAAAGAGTAGAATAGTATATATTTTATAAAAAATAAATAATTCCCTATGGTTAAGATACTGCCCCGAATACCTCCTAGTGCTAGCATGTTACATTCAATACAGTGTCGAACTCCATGCGGGTGGAGGACTCGCCCACCGTATCATGAACCGCGCCTAGACTATCGAGCTTATGGCTACACAAGGAACCATGGAAGGTAACCCCACATCCTTCGGCCATGCGGTTCAGCACACCGTGGGTGTAAGCACACAAAAAAAGGAGACTTATAAGCTAAAATGAGCATAACTTTTGCATCCGTTGTCCAATCGGGCATACTTTTCTTTCTAGAAAGCTTGCGGTGAGACAAACACCAACAAAAGCGAAATTCAAAGAGAAGAATAGTATATAATTTTTTAAAAATAATACTTCCCTATGGTTAAGATATCGCCCCGAGTACCTCCGACTGCTAGCACGTTACATTCAATACAATGTCGGTCTCAATCGCGGTGGAGGACTCGCCCACCGTATCATGAACCGCTCCTAGACTATAGAGTTTATGGCTACACAAGGAACCATGGAAGGTAACCCACATCCTTCGGCCATGCGTCTCAGCACACTGTGGGTGTAAGCACACGAAAAAGGAGACTTATAACCTAAAACGAGCATAACTTTTACATCCGTTGTCCAATCGGGGCATACTTTTCTTTCTAGAAAGCTTGCGTGAGGCCAACACCGAAAAAAGCGAAATTCAAAGAGAATATATATAATTTTTAAAAATAAATACTTCCTATGGTTAAGATATGCCCTGAATACCTCCTACTGCTAGCATGTTACATTCAATACGTCGACTCATCGTGGTGGAGGACTCGCCCACCGTATCATGAACCGCGCTAGACTATCAGTTTATGGCTACACAAAAATGGAAGGTAACCCACATCCTTCGGCCATGCGGTTCAGCACACCGTGGGTGTAAGCACACGAAAAAGGAGACTATAACCTAAAAGCATAACTTTTGTCCGTTGTCCATCGGGGCATACTTTTTTTCTAGAAAGCTTGCGGCGAGGCCAAACCAACAAAAAGCAAATTCAAAGAGTAGAATATATATAATTTTTAAAAATAAATAATTCCCTATGGTTAAGATACTGCCCTGAATACCTCCTACTGCTGCATTACATTCAATACAGTCGACTCCATCGCGGTGGAGGACTCGCCCACCGTATCATGAACCGCCTAGACTACGAGTTTATGGCTACACAAAACCATGGAAGGTAACCCATCCTCGGCCACGCGGTTCAGCACACGTGGGTGTAAGCACACAAAAAGGAGACCTTAACCTAAAACGCATAACTTTTGTCCGTTGTCCACGGGGCATACTTTTTCTAGAAAGCTTGCGGCGAGGCCAACACCGACAAAAAGCGAAATTCAAAGAGTAGAATAATATAATTTTATAAAAATAAATAATTCCCTATGGTTGAGATATTGCCCCGAGTACCTCCTACTGCTAGCATGTTACATTCAATACAATGTCGACTCATCGCGGTGGAGGACTCGCCCACCGTATCATGAACCGCCCTAGACTATCGAGTTTATGGCTACACAAGGAACCATGGAAGGTAACCCACATCCTTCGGCCATGGTTCAGCACACGTGGTGTAAGCACACGAAAAAGGAGACTATAACCTAAAATGAGCATAACTTTTGAATCCGTTGTCCGATCGGGGCATACTTTTTTTTCTAGAAAGCTTGCGGCAGGCCAACACCGACAAAAAGCAAATTCAAAGAGTAGATATATATAATTTTTTAAAAATAAATACTTCCCTATGGTTAAGATACTGCCCGAATACCTCCTACTGCCAGCATGTTACATTCAATACAGCGTCGAACTCCATCGCGGTGGAGGACTCGCCCACCGTATCATGAACCGCGCCTAGACTACGAGTTTATGGTACACAAGGAACTGGAAGGTAACCCACATCCTTGGCACGTGTTCAGCACACCGTGGAACACAAAAAAGGAGACCATAACCTAAAACGAGCATAACTTTTGCATCCGTTGTCCTTGGGGCATACTTTCTTTTAGAAAGCTTGCGCGAGGCCAACATAAAAAAGAAATTCAAAGAGTAGAATAGTATATAATTTTATAAAAATAAATAATTCCCTATGGTTAAGATATCCCCGAGTACCTCCTACTGCTAGCATGCGTCGAACTCCATCGCGGT
>MU847903.1:0-23308 GCA_032690845.1 Eleusine coracana subsp. coracana
GTCGTGTTGGCCTTGCCGCAAGCTTTCTAGAAAAAGTATGCCCGAATGGATAACGGATGCAAAAGTTCCTCATTTTAGGTTATAGTTCATTTTTCAGTGTGCTTACACCCTGGTGCTGAACCATGTGGCCGAGGGATGATGGGTTACCTTCCATGGTTCCTTGTGTACCCATGAACTCGTAGTAAGGCGCATTCATGATATGTGGGCGAGTACTCCACCACGATGGAGTTCGATGTTGTTGAATGTAACATGCTGGCAGTAGGAGGTATTCGGGGCGGTATCTCAACCATAGGGAAGTATTTATTTTTGTAAAAAATTATACTATTCTACTCTTTGAATTTCACTTTTTGTCAGTGTTGGCCTCGCTGCAAGCTCTAAAAAAAAGTATGCCCCGATCGGACAACGGATGGAAAAGTTATGCTCGTTTTAGGTTATTGGTCTCCTTTTTCGTGTGCTTACATCCACGTGTGATGAACCGCGGCCCGATTGATCTGGTTACCTTCCATGGTTTCTTGTGTAATCATAAATGCGTAGTCTAGGTGCGATCATGATACAGTGGGCGAGTCCTCCACCGCGATGGAGTAGGATGTTGTATTGAATGCAACATGCTGGTAGTAGGAGGTATTTCGGGGCGTATCTCAACCATAGGAAGTATTTATTTTGTGAAATTTATATACTATTTACTCTTTGAATTTTTCTTTCTGTCAGTGTTTGACCTCGCTGCATGCTTTCTCGAAAAAAAATACTACCCCTGATCAACAACGGATGCAGAAGTTATCCTCGGTTTAGGTTATTGGTCTCCTTTTTTTGGTGTGCTTACATCCACGGTGATGAACCGCATGCCCGATTGATGTGGGCTAACTTCCATGGTTCCTTGGTACCCATAAATGCGGTAGTCTAGGCGCGGTTCATCATATGGTGGGCGAGTCCTCCACCACGATGGAGTTCGTGTTGTATTGAATCTAACATGCTAGCAGTAGGAGGTACTCGGGGCGATGTCTCAACCATAGGAAAGTATTTATTTTTAATAATATTATTTACTATTCTACTCTTTGAATTTTGCTTTTTGTCGGTGTTGGCCTTGCCGCAAAGCTTTCTAGAAAAAAAGTATGACCCAATGGATAACGGATGCAAAAGTTACCTCATTTTAGGTTATAGGTCTCATTTTTCATGTGCTTACACCCATGGTGTGCTGAACCGTGTGGCCGAGGATGTGGGTTACCTTCCATGGTTCCTTGTGTGCCCATAAACTCTAGAGTCTAGGCGCGGTTCATGATGGTGGGCGAGTACTCCACCACGATGGAGTTCGATGTTGTATTGAATGTAACATGCTGGCAGTAGGAGGTATTCGGGCGGTGTCCAACCATAGGAAGTATTTATTTTGTAAAAAATTTTTATACTACTCTTTTGATTTCCCTTTTTGTCAGTGTTGGCCTCGTGCAAGCTTTCTCGAAAAAAGCTATGCCCCGATCGGACAACGAATGCAAAAGTTATGCTCGTTTTAGCTTATTAGTCTCCTTTTTTGTGTGCTTACATCCACGGTGTGATGAACCACATGCCCGATTGATGTGGGTTACCTTCCATGGTTCCATGTATACCCATAAATGTAGTAGTCCAAGGCGCGGTTTCATGATATGGTGGGCGAGTGCTCCACCATGATGGAGTTCGATGTTGTATCAATGTAACATGCTAGTAGTAGGAGGTACTCGGGGCGATATCTCGAGCATAGGGAAGTATTTATTTTTAATAAGTTATATACTATTCTACTCTTTGAATTTTGCTTTTTGTCGGTGTTGGCCTCTCCGCAAACTTTCTAGAAAAAAGTATGCCCCGAATGGATAACGGATGCAAAAGTTATGCTCGTTTTAGATTATAGGTCTCATTTTTTGTGTGCTACACCCATGTGTGCCGAACCGTGTGGCCGAGCGATGTGGTTACCTTCCATGTTATGCTCGTTTTAGATTATAGGTCTCATTTTTTGTGTGCTTACACCCTGTGTGCCGAACCGTGTGGCCAAGGGATGTGGGTTACCTTCCATGGTTCCTTTTGTACCCATAAACTCAGAGTCTAGGCGCGGTCATGATATGGTGGGAAAGTACTCCACCACGATGGAGTTCGATGTTGTATTGAATGTAACATGCTGGCAGTAGAGGTATTCGGGCGTATCTCAACCATAGGAAGTATTTATTTTGTAAAAATTATATACTATTCTACTATTTGAATTTCACTTTTTGTCAGTGTTGACCTCGCTGCAAGCTCTCTAAAAAAAAGAATGCCCCGATCGGACAACGGATGGAAAAGTTATGCTCGTTTCAGGTTATTGGTCTCCTTTTTCGTGTGCTTACATCCATGGTGTGATGAACCGCGTGCCCGATTGATCTGGGTTACCTTCCATGGTTTCTTGTGTATCATAAATCGGTAGTCTAGGTGCGATCATGATACAGTGGGCGAGTCCTCCACCGATGGAGTAGGATGTTGTATTGAATGCAACATGCTGGTAGTAGGAGGTATTCGGGGCGGTATCTCACCATAGGGAAGTATTTATTTGTGAAATTTTATATACTATTGACTCTTTGAATTTTGCTTTTTGTCAGTGTTGACCTCGCTGCATGCTTTCTCGAAAAAAATACTACACCCTGATCAGACAACGATGCAAAAGTTAGCTCGTTTTAGGTTATTGGTCTCCTTTTTCATGTGCTTACATTCACGGTGTGATGAACCGCCCGATTGATGTGGGTTATCTTCCATGGTTCCTTATGTACCATTAATGCAGTAGTCTAGGTGCGGTTCATGATATGGTGGGCGAGTCCTCCACCGGATGGAGTTTCGATGTTGTATTGAATGTAACTGCTAGCAGTAGGAGGTACTCAGGGCGGTATCTCAACCATAGGGAAGCATTTATTTTTATTATATATACTATTCTACTCTTTGAATTTTGCTTTTTGTCGGTGTTGGCCTTGCCGCAAGCTTTCTAGAAAAAAGTATGCCCCGATGGATAACGGATGAAAAAAGTTACGCTCATTTTAGGTTATAGGTCTTATTTTTCATGTGCTTCACCCATGTGTGCTGAACCGTGTGGACCGAGGATGTGGGTTACCTTCCATGGTTCCTGTGTACCCATAAACTCTAGAGTCTAGCGCGGTTCATGATATGGTGGGCGAGTACTCCACCACGATGGAGTTCGATGTTGTATTGAATGTAACATGCTGCAGTAGGAGGTATTCGGGGCGGTATCTCAACCATAGGGAAGTATTTATTTTGTAAAAAATTATATACTATTCTACTCTTTGAATTTCAACTTTTGTCAGTGTTGGCCTCGCTGCAAGCTTTCTAGAAAAAAAAGTATGCCCGATCGGACAATGGATGCAAAGTTATCCTCGTTTTAGGTTGTCTCCTTTTTTTGGTGTGCTTACATCCACGGTGTGATGAACCGCATGCCCGATTGATGTGGGCTAACTTCCATGTTCCTTGTGTACCCATAAATGCGGTAGTCTAGGCGCGGTTCATCATATAGGTGGGCGAGTCCTCCACCACGATGGAGTTGCGATGTTGTATTGAATGTAACATGCTAGCAGTAGGAGGTACTCGGGGCGGTGTCTCAACCATAGGAAAGTATTTATTTTTAATAATATTATACTATTCTACTCTTTGAATTTTGCTTTTTTGTCGGTGTTTGGCCTGGCCGCAAGCTTTCTAGAAAAAAAGTATGCCCCGAATGGATACGGAATGCAAAGTTACGCTCATTTTAGGGTATAGGTCTCATTTTCATGTGCTTACACCCATGGTGTGGCTGAACCGTGTGGCCGAGGGATGTGGGTTACCTGCCCGGTTCCTTGTGTGCCCATAAACTCTAGAGTCTAGGCGCGGTTCATGAGTATGGTGGGCAGAGTACTCCACCACGATGGAGTTCGATGTTGTATTGAATGTAACATGCTGGGCAGTAGAGGTATTCGGGGCGGTTATCTCAACCATAGGGAAGTATTTATTTTGTACAAATTTTTATACGATTCTACTCTTTGAATTTCCTTTTGTCAGTGTTGGCCTCGCTGCAAGCTTTCTCGAAAAAATAGCTATGCCCCGATCGACAAAGATTGCAAAAGTTGATGCTCGTTTTAGCTTATTAGTCTCCTTTTTCGTGTGCTTACATCCACGGTGTGATGAACCACATGCCCGATTGATGTGGGTTACCTTCCATGGTTCCATGTATACCCATAAATGTAGTAGTCAAGGCGCGGTTCATGATATGGTGGGCGAGTGCTACCACCGGCGATGGAGTTCGATGTTGTATCAAATGTAACATGCTAGTAGTAGGAGGTACTCGGGGCGATATCTCGACCATAGGGAAGTATTTATTTTTAATAAAGTTATATACTATTCTACTCTTTGAATTTTGCTTTTGTCGGTGTTGGCCTCTCCGCAAACTTTCTAGAAAAAAAGTATGCCCCGAATGGATAACGGATGCAAAAGTTATGCTCGTTTTAGATTATAGGTCTCATTTTTTGTGTGCTTACACCCACGGTGTGCCGAACCGTGTGGCCGAGGGATGTGGGTTACCTTCCATGTTATGCTCGTTTTAGATTATAGGTCTCATTTTTTGTGTGCTTACACCCACGGTGTGCCGAACCGTGTTGGCCGAGGGATGTGGGTTACCTTCCATGGTTCCTTGTGTACCATAAACTCGAGAGTCTAGGCGCGGTTCATGATACGGTGGGCGAGTACTCCACCGCGATGGAGTTCGATGTTGTATTGATGTAACATGCTGGCAGTAGGAGGTATTCGGGAGGTATCTCAACCATAGGAAAGTATTTATTTTGTAAAAAATTATATACTATTCTACTCTTTGAATTTCGCTTTTTTTGGTGTTGGCCTCGTTGAAAGCTTTCTCAAAAAAAAGTATGCCCCGATCGGACAACGGATGCAAAAGTTATCCTCGTTTTAGGTTATTAGTCTCATTTTTCATGTGCTTACATCCACGGTGTGATGAACCGTGTGCCCGATCGATGTAGGTTACCTTCCATGGTTCCTTGTGTACCATAAATACGGTAGTCTAGGCGCAGTTCATCCTCCACCATGATGGAATTCAATGTTATAGTGAATGTAACATGCTAGTAGTAGGAGGTACTCGGGGCGGTATCTCGACCATAGGGAAGTATTTATTTTTAATAATATTATATACTATTCTACTCTTTGAATTTTGCTTTTTGTCGGTGTTGACCTTGCCGCAAGCTTTCTAGAAAAAAAGTTTGCCCCGAATGGATACGAATGCACAAGTTACGCTCGTTTTAGGTTATAGGTCTAATTTTTTGTGTGCTTACACCCACGGTGTGCTGAACCGCATGGCCGAGGGATGTGGGTTACCATCCATGGTTCCTTGTGTACCCATAAACTCGAGAGTCTAGGCACGGTTCATGATACGATGGGCGAGTACTCCACCGCGATGGAGTTCGATGTTGTATTGAATGTAACATGCTATCAGTAGGAGGTAGTCGGGGCGGTATCTCAACCATACGGAAGTATTTATTTTGTAAAAATTATATACTATTATACTCTTTGAATTTCCCTTTTTGTCAGTGTTGGCCTCTCTGCAAGCTTTCTCGAAAAAATAGGTATGCCCCGATCGGACAACGGATGCAAAAGTTATGCTCGTTTTAGGTTATTGGTCTCCTTTTTCATGTGCTTACATCCACGGTGTGATGAACCGCATGCCTGATTGATGTGGGTTTACCTTCCATCGTTCCTTGTGTACCCATAAATGCAGTAGTCAAGGCGCGGTTCATGATATGGTGGGCGAGTCCTCCACCGCGATGGAGTTCGATGTTGTATCGAATGTAACATGCTAGTAGTAGGAGGTACTCGGGGCGATATCTCGACCATAGGGTAGTATTTATTTTTAATAAAGTTATATACTATTCTACTATTTGAATTTTGCTTTTTGTCGCTGTTGGCCTCACCGCAAACTTTCTAGAAAAGAAGTATGCCCCGAACGGACAACAGATGCAAAAGTTACGCTCATTTTAGGTATAGGTCGCATTTTTCGTGTGCTTACACCCATAGTGTGCTGAACTGCGTGGCCGAGGGATGTGGGTTACCTTCCATGGTTCCTTGTGTACCCATAAACCCTAGAGTCTAGGCGTGGTTCATGATACGGTGGGCGAGTCCTCTACCGCGATGGAGTTTGATGCTGTATTGACTGTAACATGCTGGTAGTAGGAGGTATTCGGGGTGTATCTCAACCATAGGGAAATTATATATTTTGAGAAAAATTATATACTATTCTACTCTTTGAATTTCGGTTTTTTTGGTGTTGGTCTCGCTGCAAGCTTCTCAAAAAAAAAGTATGCCCCGATCGGACAACGGATGCAAAAGTTATCCTCGTTTTAGATTATTGGTCTCCTTTTTTGTGTGCTTACATCCACGGTGTGATGACCAGCGTGCCCGATTGATGTGGGCTAACTTCCATGGTTCCTTGTGTACCCATAAATGCGGTTGTCTAGGCGCGGTTCATCATATGGTGGGCGAGTCCTCCACCACGATGGAGTTCGATGTTGTATTGAATGTAACATGCTAGCAGTAGGAGGTACTCGGGGCGGTATAATCAACAATAGGGAAGTATTTATTTTTAATAATATTATATACTATTCTACTCTTTGAATTTTGCTTTTTGTCGGTGTTGGCCTTGCCGCAAGCTTTCTAGAAAAAAAGTATGCCCCAAATGGATAACAAATGCAAAAGTTACGCTCGTTTTAGGTTATAGGTCTTATTTTTCGTGTGCTTACACCCACGGTGTGCTGAACCGCGTGGCCGAGGGATATGGGTTACCTTCCATGGTTCCTTGTGTACCCATAAACTCGAGAGTCTAGGCACGGTTCATGATACGGTGGGCGAGTAGTCCACCGCGATGGAGTTCGATGTTGTATTGAATGTAACATGCTTTCAGTAGGAGGTATTCGGGGTGGTATCTCAACCATAGGGAAGTATTTATTTTGTAAAAAATTATATACTATTCTACTCTTTGAATTTCACTTTTTGTCAGTGTTGGCCTCGCTGCAAGTTTTCTAGAGAAAAAAAGTATGGCCCGATCGAACAACGGAAGCAAAAGTTATGCTCGTTTTAGGTTATTGGTCTTCTTTTTCGTGTGTTTACATCCACGGTGTGATGAACCGTGTGCCCGATTGATGTGGGGTTACCTTCTATGGTTCCTTGTGTACCCATAAATGCAGTAGTCTAGGCACGGTTCATGATATAGTGGGCGAGTCCTCCACCGTGATGGAGTTCAATGTTGTATTGAATGTAACATGCTAGTAGTAGGTGGTACTCGGGGCGATATCTCGACCATAGGAAAGCATTTATTTTTAATAAAATTATATACTATTCTACTCTTTGAATTTTGCTTTTTGTCGGTGTTGGCCTCACCACAAACTTTCTAGAAAAAAAGTATGCCCCGAACGAACAACAGATGCAAAAGTTACGCTCGTTTTAGGTTATAGGTCTCATTTTTCGTGTGCTTACACCCACAGTGTGCTGAACCGCGTGGCCAAGGGATGTGGGTTACCTTCCATGGTTCCTTGTGTACCTATAAACTGGAGAGTCTAGGCATGGTTCATGATACGGTGGACGAGTCCTCCACCGCGATGGAGTTCGATGCTGTATTGAATGTAACATGCTATCAGTAGGAGGTATTCGGGGCGGTATCTCAACCATAGGGAAGTATTTATTTTGTAAACAATTATATACTATTCTACTCTATGAATTTCACTTTTTGTCAGTGTTGGCCCGATCGGACAACGGATGCAAAAGTATGCTCGTTTTAGGTTATTGGTCTCGTTTTTCGTATGCCTACATCCACGGTGTGATGAACCACATGACTGATTTATGTGGGTTACCTTCCATGGTTCCTTGTGTACCCATAAATACGGTAGTCTAGGTGCAGTTCATGATATGGTGGGCGAGTCCTCCACCGCGATGGAGTTTGATGTTGTATTGAATATAACATGCTAGTAGTAGGAGGTACTCGGGTGGTATCTCAACCATAGGGAAGTATTTATCTTTAATAAAATTATGTTCTCTTCTACTATTTGAATTTTGCTTTTTGTCGGTGTTGGCCTCACCGCAAACTTTGTAGAAAAGAAGTATGCCCCGAACGGACAATAGATGCAAAAGTTACGCTCATTTTAGGTTATTGGTCTCATTTTTCATGTGCTTACACCCACAGTGTGCTGAACCGCGTGGCCGAGGGATGTGGGTTACCTTCCATGGTTCCTTGTGTACCAATAAACTGGAGAGTCTAGGCATGGTTCATGATATGGTGGGTGAGTCCTCCACCGCGATGGAGTTCGATGCTGTATTGAATGTAACATGCTGGTAGTAGGAGGTATTTAGGGTGGTATCTCAACCATAGGGAAGTATTTATTTTGTAAAAAATTACATACTATTCTACTATTTGAATTTCGCTTTTTGTCGGTGTTGCCCTCGCTGCAAGCTTTCTAAAAAAAAAAGTATGCCCTGATCGGACAACGGAAGCAAAAGTTATCCTCGTTTTAGGTTATTGGTCTCCTTTTTCATGTGCTTACATCCACGGTGTGATGAACCGTGTGCCCGATTGATGTGGGTTACCTTCCATGGTTCCTTGTGTACCCATAAATGAGGTAGTCTAGGCGCGGTTCATCCTCCACCGTGATGGAATTCAATGTTGTATTGAATGTAACATGCTAGTAGTAGGAGGTACTCGGGGCGGTATCTCGACCATAGGGAAGTATTTATATTTAATAATATTATATACTATTCTACTCTTTGAATTTTGCTTTTTGTCGATGTTGGCCTTGCCGCAAGCTTTCTAGAAAAAAAGTATGCCCCGAATGGATAACGGATGCAAAAGTTATGCTCGTTTTAGATTATAGGTCTCATTTTTTGTGTGCTTACACCCACGGTGTGCTGAACCGTGTGGCCGAGGGATGTGGGTTACCTTCCATGGTTCCTTGTGTACCCATAAACTCGAGAGTCTAGGATCGGTTCGTGATACGGTGGGCGAGTACTCCACTGCGATGGAGATCGATGTTGTATTGAATGTAACATGCTGGCAGTAGGAGGTATTCGGGGCGGTATCTCAACCATAGGGAAGTATTTTTTTTGTAAAAAATTATATACTATTCTACTCTTTGAATTTCCCTTTTTGTCAGGTTTGGCCTCGCTGCAAGCTTTCTCAAAAAAATAGGTATGCCCCGATCGGACCACGGAATGAAAAAGTTATGCTCGTTTTAGGTTATT
This sequence comes from Eleusine coracana subsp. coracana, assembly GCA_032690845.1. NCBI lineage: Eukaryota > Viridiplantae > Streptophyta > Magnoliopsida > Poales > Poaceae > Eleusine > Eleusine coracana. Next base: position 9,265 of record MU847903.1, read on the forward strand.
AGTCTCCTTTTTCGTGTGCTTACATCCACGGTGTGATGAACCGCGTGCCCGATTGATGTGGGTTACCTTCCATGGTTCCTTGTATACCCATAAATGTAGTAGTCAAGGCGCGGTTCATGATATGGTCGGCGAGTGCTCCACCGCGATGGAGTTCGATGTTGTATCGAATGTAACATGCTAGTAGTAGGAGGTACTCGGGGCGATATCTCGACCATAGGGAAGTATTTATTTTAATAAAGATATATACTATTCTACTCTTTGAATTTCGCTTTTTGTCGATGTTGGCCTCACCGCAAACTTTCTAAAAAAAAAGTATGCCCTGATCGGACAACGGAAGCAAAAGTTATCCTCGTTTTAGGTTATTGGTCTCCTTTTTCATGTGCTTACATCCACGGTGTGATGAACCGTGTGCCCGATTGATGTGGGTTACCTTCCATGGTTCCTTGTGTACCCATAAATGAGGTAGTCTAGGCGCGGTTCATCCTCCACCGTGATGGAATTCAATGTTGTATTGAATGTAACATGCTAGTAGTAGGAGGTACTCGGGGCGGTATCTCGACCATAGGGAAGTATTTATATTTAATAATATTATATACTATTCTACTCTTTGAATTTTGCTTTTTGTCGATGTTGGCCTTGCCGCAAGCTTTCTAGAAAAAAGTATGCCCCGAATGGATAACGGATGCAAAAGTTATGCTCGTTTTAGATTATAGGTCTCATTTTTTGTGTGCTTACACCCACGGTGTGCTGAACCGTGTGGCCGAGGGATGTGGGTTACCTTCCATGGTTCCTTGTGTACCCATAAACTCGAGAGTCTAGGATCGGTTCATGATACGGTGGGCGAGTACTCCACTGCGATGGAGATCGATGTTGTATTGAATGTAACATGCTGGCAGTAGGAGGTATTCGGGGCGGTATCTCAACCATAGGGAAGTATTTTTTTTGTAAAAAATTATATACTATTCTACTCTTTGAATTTCCCTTTTTGTCAGGTTTGGCCTCGCTGCAAGCTTTCTCAAAAAAATAGGTATGCCCCGATCGGACAACGGATGCAAAAGTTATGCTCGTTTTAGGTTATTAGTCTCCTTTTTCGTGTGCTTACATCCACGGTGTGATGAACCGCGTGCCCGATTGATGTGGGTTACCTTCCATGGTTCCTTGTATACCCATAAATGTAGTAGCCAAGGCGTGGTTCATGATATGGTCGGCGAGTGCTCCACCGCGATGGAGTTCGATGTTGTATCGAATGTAACATGCTAGTAGTAGGAGGTACTCGGGGCGATATCTCGACCATAGGGAAGTATTTATTTTTAATAAAGATATATACTATTCTACTCTTTGAATTTTGCTTTTTGTCGGTGTTGGCCTCACCGCAAACTTTCTAGAAAAAAAGTATGTCCCGAATGGATAACAGATGCAAAAGTTATGCTCATTTTAGATTATAGGTCTCATTTTTTGTGTGCTTACACCCACGGTGTGCCGAACCGTGTGGCCGAGGGATGTGGGTTACCTTCCATGGTTCCTTGTGTACCCATAAACTCGAGAGTCTAGGCGTGGTTCATGATACGGTGGGCGAGTACTCCACCGCGATGGAGTTCGATGTTGTATTGAATGTAACATGCTGGAAGTAGGAGGTATTCGGGGCGGTATCTCAACCATAGGGAAGTATTTATTTTGTAAAAAATTATATACTATTCTACTCTTTGAATTTCCCTTTTTGTCAATGTTGGCCTCGCTGCAAGCTTTCTTGAAAAAATAGGTATGCCCCGATCGGACAACGGATGCAAAAGTTATGCTCGTTTTAGGTTATTAGTCTCCTTTTTCGTGTGCTTACATCCACGGTGTGATGAACCGCGTGCCCGATTGATGTGGGTTACTTTCCATGGTTCCTTGTGTACCCATAAATGCAGTAGTCAAGGCGCGGTTCATGATATGGTGGGCGAGTCCTCCACCGCGATGGAGTTGGATGTTGTATCGAATGTAACATGCTAGTAGTAGGAGGTACTCGGGGCGGTATCTCGACCATATGGAAGTATTTATATTTAATAATATTATATACTATTCTACTCTTTGAATTTTGCTTTTTGTCGATGTTGGCCTTGCCGCAAGCTTTCTAGAAAAAAAGTATGCCCCAAATGGATAACGGATGCAAAAGTTATGCTCGTTTTAGATTATAGGTCTCATTTTTTGTGTGCTTACACCCACGGTGTGCTGAACCGTGTGGCCGAGGGATGTGGGTTACCTTCCATGGTTCCTTGTGTACCCATAAACTCGAGAGTCTAGGATCGGTTCATGATACGGTGGGCGAGTACTCCACTACGATGGAGTTCGATGTTGTATCGAATGTAACATGCTAGTAGTAGGAGGTACTCGGGGCGATATCTCGACCATAGGGAAGTATTTATTTTTAATAAAGATATATACTATTCTACTCTTTGAATTTTGCTTTTTGTCGGTGTTGGCCTCACCGCAAACTTTCTAGAAAAAAAGTATGCCCCGAATGGATAACGGATGCAAAAGTTATGCTCATTTTAGATTCTAGGTCTCATTTTTTGTGTGCTTACACCCACGGTGTGCCAAACCGTGTGGCCGAGGGATGTGGGTTACCTTCCATGGTTCCTTGTGTACCCATAAACTCGAGAGTCTAGGCGTGGTTCATGATACGGTCGGCGAGTACTCCACCGCGATGGAGTTCGATGTTGTATCGAATGTAACATGCTAGTAGTAGGAGGTATTCGGGGCGGTATCTCAACCATAGGGAAGTATTTATTTTGTAAAATATTATATACTATTCTACTCTTTGAATTTCCCTTTTTGTCAATGTTGGCCTTGCTGCAAGCTTTCTCGAAAAAATAGGTATGCCCCGATCGGACAACGGATGCAAAAGTTATGCTCGTTTTAGGTTATTAGTCTCCTTTTTCGTGTGCTTACATCCACGGTGTGATGAACCGCGTGCCCGATTGATGTGGGTTACCTTCCATGGTTCCTTGTGTACCCATAAATGCAGTAGTCAAGGCGCGGTTCATGATATGGTGGGCGAGTCCTCCACCGCGATGGAGTTGGATGTTGTATCGAATGTAACATGCTAGTAGTAGGAGGTACTCGGGGCAATATCTCGACCATAGGGAAGTATCAAGCTAGTAGTAGGAGGTACTCGGGGCGATATCTCGACCATAGGGAAGTATTTATTTTTAATAAAGATATATACTATTCTACTCTTTGAATTTCGCTTTTTGTCGATGTTGGCCTCACCGCAAACTTTCTAAAAAAAAAGTATGCCCTGATCGGACAACGGAAGCAAAAGTTATCCTCGTTTTAGGTTATTGGTCTCCTTTTTCATGTGCTTACATCCACGGTGTGATGAACCGTGTGCCCGATTGATGTGGGTTACCTTCCATGGTTCCTTGTGTACCCATAAATGAGGTAGTCTAGGCGCGGTTCATCCTCCACCGTGATGGAATTCAATGTTGTATTGAATGTAACATGCTAGTAGTAGGAGGTACTCGGGGCGGTATCTCGACCATAGGGAAGTATTTATATTTAATAATATTATATACTATTCTACTCTTTGAATTTTGCTTTTTGTCGATGTTGGCCTTGCCGCAAGCTTTCTAGAAAAAAAGTATGCCCCGAATGGATAACGGATGCAAAAGTTATGCTCGTTTTAGATTATAGGTCTCATTTTTTGTGTGCTTACACCCACGGTGTGCTGAACCGTGTGGCCGAGGGATGTGGGTTACCTTCCATGGTTCCTTGTGTACCCATAAACTCGAGAGTCTAGGATCGGTTCATGATACGGTGGGCGAGTACTCCACTGCGATGGAGATCGATGTTGTATTGAATGTAACATGCTGGCAGTAGGAGGTATTCGGGGCGGTATCTCAACCATAGGGAAGTATTTTTTTTGTAAAAAATTATATACTATTCTACTCTTTGAATTTCCCTTTTTGTCAGGTTTGGCCTCGCTGCAAGCTTTCTCAAAAAAATAGGTATGCCCCGATCGGACAACGGATGCAAAAGTTATGCTCGTTTTAGGTTATTAGTCTCCTTTTTCGTGTGCTTACATCCACGGTGTGATGAACCGCGTGCCCGATTGATGTGGGTTACCTTCCATGGTTCCTTGTATACCCATAAATGTAGTAGCCAAGGCGTGGTTCATGATATGGTCGGCGAGTGCTCCACCGCGATGGAGTTCGATGTTGTATCGAATGTAACATGCTAGTAGTAGGAGGTACTCGGGGCGATATCTCGACCATAGGGAAGTATTTATTTTTAATAAAGATATATACTATTCTACTCTTTGAATTTTGCTTTTTGTCGGTGTTGGCCTCACCGCAAACTTTCTAGAAAAAAAGTATGTCCCGAATGGATAACAGATGCAAAAGTTATGCTCATTTTAGATTATAGGTCTCATTTTTTGTGTGCTTACACCCACGGTGTGCCGAACCGTGTGGCCGAGGGATGTGGGTTACCTTCCATGGTTCCTTGTGTACCCATAAACTCGAGAGTCTAGGCGTGGTTCATGATACGGTGGGCGAGTACTCCACCGCGATGGAGTTCGATGTTGTATTGAATGTAACATGCTGGAAGTAGGAGGTATTCGGGGCGGTATCTCAACCATAGGGAAGTATTTATTTTGTAAAAAATTATATACTATTCTACTCTTTGAATTTCCCTTTTTGTCAATGTTGGCCTCGCTGCAAGCTTTCTTGAAAAAATAGGTATGCCCCGATCGGACAACGGATGCAAAAGTTATGCTCGTTTTAGGTTATTAGTCTCCTTTTTCGTGTGCTTACATCCACGGTGTGATGAACCGCGTGCCCGATTGATGTGGGTTACTTTCCATGGTTCCTTGTGTACCCATAAATGCAGTAGTCAAGGCGCGGTTCATGATATGGTGGGCGAGTCCTCCACCGCGATGGAGTTGGATGTTGTATCGAATGTAACATGCTAGTAGTAGGAGGTACTCGGGGCGGTATCTCGACCATATGGAAGTATTTATATTTAATAATATTATATACTATTCTACTCTTTGAATTTTGCTTTTTGTCGATGTTGGCCTTGCCGCAAGCTTTCTAGAAAAAAAGTATGCCCCAAATGGATAACGGATGCAAAAGTTATGCTCGTTTTAGATTATAGGTCTCATTTTTTGTGTGCTTACACCCACGGTGTGCTGAACCGTGTGGCCGAGGGATGTGGGTTACCTTCCATGGTTCCTTGTGTACCCATAAACTCGAGAGTCTAGGATCGGTTCATGATACGGTGGGCGAGTACTCCACTACGATGGAGTTCGATGTTGTATCGAATGTAACATGCTAGTAGTAGGAGGTACTCGGGGCGATATCTCGACCATAGGGAAGTATTTATTTTTAATAAAGATATATACTATTCTACTCTTTGAATTTTGCTTTTTGTCGGTGTTGGCCTCACCGCAAACTTTCTAGAAAAAAAGTATGCCCCGAATGGATAACGGATGCAAAAGTTATGCTCATTTTAGATTCTAGGTCTCATTTTTTGTGTGCTTACACCCACGGTGTGCCAAACCGTGTGGCCGAGGGATGTGGGTTACCTTCCATGGTTCCTTGTGTACCCATAAACTCGAGAGTCTAGGCGTGGTTCATGATACGGTCGGCGAGTACTCCACCGCGATGGAGTTCGATGTTGTATCGAATGTAACATGCTAGTAGTAGGAGGTATTCTGGGCGGTATCTCAACCATAGGGAAGTATTTATTTTGTAAAATATTATATACTATTCTACTCTTTGAATTTCCCTTTTTGTCAATGTTGGCCTTGCTGCAAGCTTTCTCGAAAAAATAGGTATGCCCCGATCGGACAACGGATGCAAAAGTTATGCTCGTTTTAGGTTATTAGTCTCCTTTTTCGTGTGCTTACATCCACGGTGTGATGAACCGCGTGCCCGATTGATGTGGGTTACCTTCCATGGTTCCTTGTGTACCCATAAATGCAGTAGTCAAGGCGCGGTTCATGATATGGTGGGCGAGTCCTCCACCGCGATGGAGTTGGATGTTGTATCGAATGTAACATGCTAGTAGTAGGAGGTACTCGGGGCAATATCTCGACCATAGGGAAGTATCAAGCTAGTAGTAGGAGGTACTCGGGGCAATATCTCGACCATAGGGAAGTATTTATTTTTAATAAATTTATATACTATTCTACTCTTTGAATTTTGCTTTTTGTCGGTGTTGGCCTCACCGCAAACTTTCTAGAAAAAAGTATGCCCCGAATGGATAACAGATGCAAAAGTTATGCTCATTTTAGATTATAGGTCTCATTTTTTGTGTGCTTACACCCACGGTGTGCCGAACCGTGTGGCCGAGGGATGTGGGTTACCTTCCATGGTTCCTTGTGTACCCATAAACTCGAGAGTCTAGGCGTGGTTCATGATACGGTCGGCGAGTACTCCACCGCGATGGAGTTCGATGTTGTATTGAATGTAACATGCTGGCAGTAGGAGGTATTCGGGGCGGTATCTCAACCATAGGGAAGTATTTATTTTGTAAAAAATTATATACTATTCTACTCTTTGAATTTCCCTTTTTGTCAATGTTGGCCTTGCTTCAAGCTTTCTCGAAAAAATAGGTATGCCCTGATCGGACAACGGATGCAAAAGTTATCCTCGTTTTAGGTTATTGGTCTCCTTTTTCATGTGCTTACATCCACGGTGTGATGAACCGTGTGCCCGATTGATGTGGGTTACCTTCCATGGTTCCTTGTGTACCCATAAATGAGGTAGTCTAGGCGCGGTTCATCCTCCACCCTGATGGAATTCAATGTTGTATTGAATGTAACATGCTAGTAGTAGTAGGTACTCAGGGCGGTATCTTGACCATAGGGAAGTATTTATTTTTAATAATATTATATACTATTCTACTCTTTGAATTTGTCTTTTTGTCGGTGTTGGCCTCACCGCAAGCTTTCTAGAAAAAAAGTATGCCCCGAATGGATAACGGATGCAAAAGTTATGCTCATTTTAGATTATAGGTCTCATTTTTTGTGTGCTTACACCCACGGTGTGCTGAACCGTGTGGCCGAGGGATGTGGGTTACCTTCCATGGTTCCTTGTGTACCCATAAACTCGAGAGTCTAGGATCGGTTCATGATACGGTGGGCGAGTACTCCACCGCGATGGAGTTCGATGTTGTATTGAATCTAACATGCTGGCAGTAGGAGGTATTCAGGGCGGTATCTCAACCATAGGGAAGTATTTATTTTGTAAAAAATTATATACTAGTCTACTCTTTGAATTTCCCTTTTTGTCAGTGTTGGCCTCGCTGCAAGCTTTCTCAAAAAAATAGGTATGCCCCGATCGGACAATGGATGCAAAAGTTATGCTCGTTTTAGGTTATTAGTCTCCTTTTTCGTGTGCTTACATCCACGGTGTGATGAACCGCGTGCCCGATTGATGTGGGTTACCTTCCATGGTTCCTTGTATACCCATAAATGTAGTAGTCAAGGCGCGGTTCATGATAAGGTGGGCGAGTGCTCCACCGCGATGGAGTTCGATGTTGTATCGAATGTAACATGCTAGTAGTAGGAGGTACTCGGGGCGATATCTCGACCATAGGGAAGTATTTATTTTTAATAAAGTTATATACTATTCTACTCTTTGAATTTTGCTTTTTGTCGATGTTGGCCTCACCGCAAACTTTATAGGAAAAAAGTATGCCCCAAACGGACAACAGATGCAAAAGTTACGCTCATTTTAGGTTATAGGTCTTATTTTTCATGTGCTTACACCCACAGTGTGCTGAACCGCGTGGCCGAGGGATGTGGGTTACCTTCCATGGTTCCTTGTGTACCCATAAACTCTAGAGTCTAGGCGTGGTTCATGATACGGTGGGCGAGTCCTCTACCGCGATGGAGTTCGATGCTGTATTGACTCTAACATGCTGGTAGTAGGCGGTATTCGGGGCGGTATCTCAACCATAGGGAAGTATGTATTTTGTAAAAAATTATATACTATTCTACTCTTTGAATTTCACTTTTTTCGGTGTTGGCCTCACCGCAAACTTTATAGGAAAAAAGTATGCCCCAAACGGTTCCTTGTATACCCATAAATGTAGTAGTCAAGGCGCGGTTCATGATAAGGTGGGCGAGTGCTCCACCGCGATGGAGTTCGATGTTGTATCGAATGTAACATGCTAGTAGTAGGAGGTACTCGGGGCGATATCTCGACCATAGGGAAGTATTTATTTTTAATAAAGTTATATACTATTCTACTCTTTGAATTTTGCTTTTTGTCGATGTTGGCCTCACCGCAAACTTTATAGGAAAAAAGTATGCCCCAAACGGACAACAGATGCAAAAGTTACGCTCATTTTAGGTTATAGGTCTTATTTTTCATGTGCTTACACCCACAGTGTGCTGAACCGCGTGGCCGAGGGATGTGGGTTACCTTCCATGGTTCCTTGTGTACCCATAAATGAGGTAGTCTAGGCGCGGTTCATCCTCCACCCTGATGGAATTCAATGTTGTATTGAATGTAACATGCTAGTAGTAGGAGGTACTCGGGGCGGTATCTTGACCATAGGGAAGTATTTATTTTTAATAATATTATATACTATTCTACTCTTTGAATTTGTCTTTTTGTCGGTGTTGGCCTCACCGCAAGCTTTCTAGAAAAAAAGTATGCCCCGAATGGATAACGGATGCAAAAGTTATGCTCATTTTAGATTATAGGTCTCATTTTTTGTGTGCTTACACCCACGGTGTGCTGAACCGTGTGGCAGAGGGATGTGGGTTACCTTCCATGGTTCCTTGTGTACCCATAAACTCGAGAGTCTAGGCGCGGTTCGTGATACGGTGGGCGAGTCCTCCACCGCGATGGAGTTCGATGTTGTATTGAATCTAACATGCTGGCAGTAGGAGGTATTCGGGGCGGTATCTCAACCGTAGGGAAGTATTTATTTTGTAAAAAATTATATACTAGTCTACTCTTTGAATTTCCCTTTTTGTCAGTGTTGGCCTCGCTGCAAGCTTTCTCAAAAAATAGGTATGCCCCGATCGGACAATGGATGCAAAAGTTATGCTCGTTTTAGGTTATTAGTCTCCTTTTTCGTGTGCTTACATCCACGGTGTGATGAACCGCGTGCCCGATTGATGTGGGTTACCTTCCATGGTTCCTTGTATACCCATAAATGTAGTAGTCAAGGCGCGGTTCATGATAAGGTGGGCGAGTGCTCCACCGCGATGGAGTTCGATGTTGTATCGAATGTAACATGCTAGTAGTAGGAGGTACTCGGGGCGATATCTCGACCATAGGGAAGTATTTATTTTTAATAAAGTTATATACTATTCTACTCTTTGAATTTTGCTTTTTGTCGATGTTGGCCTCACCGCAAACTTTATAGGAAAAAGTATGCCCCAAACGGACAACAGATGCAAAAGTTACGCTCATTTTAGGTTATAGGTCTTATTTTTCATGTGCTTACACCCACAGTGTGCTGAACCGCGTGGCCGAGGGATGTGGGTTACCTTCCATGGTTCCTTGTGTACCCATAAACTCTAGAGTCTAGGCGTGGTTCATGATACGGTGGGCGAGTCCTCTACCGCGATGGAGTTCGATGCTGTATTGACTCTAACATGCTGGTAGTAGGCGGTATTCGGGGCGGTATCTCAACCATAGGGAAGTATGTATTTTGTAAAAAATTATATACTATTCTACTCTTTGAATTTCGCTTTTTTCGGTGTTGGCCTCATTGCAAGCTTTCTCAAAAAAAAAGTATGCCCCGATCGAACAACGGATGCAAAAGTTATCCTCGTTTTAGGTTATTAGTCCTCATTTTTCATGTGCTTACATCCACGGTGTGATGAACCGTGTGCCCGATTGATGTGGGTTACCTTCCATGGTTCCTTGTGTACCCATAAATACAGTAGTCTAGGCGCGGTTCATCCTCCACCGTGATGGAATTCAATGTTGCATTGAATGTAACATGCTAGGGAAGTATTTATTTTGTAAAAAATTATATACTATTCTACTCTTTGAATTTCCCTTTTTGTCAGTGTTGGCCTCGCTGCAAGCTTTCTAGAAAAAAAAAAGTATGGCCCGATCGGACAACGGATGCAAAGGTTATGCTCGTTTTAGGTTATTGGTCTCCTTTTTCGTGTGCTTACATCCACGGTGTGATGAACCGTGTGCCCGATTGATGTGGGTTACCTTCTATGGTTCCTTGTGTACCCATAAATGCAGTAGTCTAGGCGCGGTTCATGATATGGTGGGCGAGTCCTCCACCGCGATGGACTTCAATGTTGTATTGAATGTAACATGCTAGTAGTAGGAGGTACTCGGGGCGATATCTCGACCATAGCGAAGTATTTATTTTTAATAAAGTTATATACTATTCTACTCTTTGAATTTTGCTTTTTGTCGGTGTTGGCCTCACCGCAAACTTTCTAGAAAAGAAGTATGCCCCGAACGGACAGCAGATGCAAAAGTTACGCTCATTTTAGGTTATAGGTCGCATTTTTCGTGTGCTTACACCCACAGTGTGCTGAACCGCGTGGCCGAGGGATGTGGGTTACCTTCCATGGTTCCTTGTGTACCCATAAACTCTAGAGTCTACGCGCGGTTCATGATACGGTGGGTGAGTCCTCTACCGCGATGGAGTTCGATGCTGTATTGACTCTAACATGCTGGTAGTAGGCGGTATTCGGGGCGGTATCTCAACCATAGGGAAGTATGTATTTTGTAAAAAATTATATACTATTCTACTCTTTGAATTTCACTTTTTTCGGTGTTGGCCTCACCGCAAACTTTATAGGAAAAAAGTATGCCCCAAACGGTTCCTTGTATACCCATAAATGTAGTAGTCAAGGCGCGGTTCATGATAAGGTGGGCGAGTGCTCCACCGCGATGGAGTTCGATGTTGTATCGATGTAACATGCTAGTAGTAGGAGGTACTCGGGGCGATATCTCGACCATAGGGAAGTATTTATTTTTAATAAAGTTATATACTATTCTACTCTTTGAATTTTGCTTTTTGTCGATGTTGGCCTCACCGCAAACTTTATAGGAAAAAAGTATGCCCCAAACGGACAACAGATGCAAAGTTACGCTCATTTTAGGTTATAGGTCTTATTTTTTCATGTGCTTACACCCACAGTGTGCTGAACCGCGTGGCCGAGGGATGTGGGTTACCTTCCATGGTTCCTTGTGTACCCATAAATGAGGTAGTCTAGGCGCGGTTCATCCTCCACCCTGATGGAATTCAATGTTGTATTGAATGTAACATGCTAGTAGTAGGAGGTACTCGGGGCGGTATCTTGACCATAGGGAAGTATTTATTTTTAATAATATTATATACTATTCTACTCTTTGAATTTGTCTTTTTGTCGGTGTTGGCCTCACCGCAAGCTTTCTAGAAAAAAAGTATGCCCCGAATGGATAACGGATGCAAAAGTTATGCTCATTTTAGATTATAGGTCTCATTTTTTGTGTGCTTACACCACGGTGTGCTGAACCGTGTGGCCGAGGGATGTGGGTTACCTTCCATGGTTCCTTGTGTACCCATAAACTCGAGAGTCTAGGCGCGGTTCGTGATACGGTGGGCGAGTCCTCCACCGCGATGGAGTTCGATGTTGTATTGAATCTAACATGCTGGCAGTAGGAGGTATTCGGGGCGGTATCTCAACCGTAGGGAAGTATTATTTTGTAAAAAATTATATACTAGTCTACTCTTTGAATTTCCCTTTTGTCAGTGTTGGCCTCGCTGCAAGCTTTCTCAAAAAAATAGGTATGCCCCGATCGGACAATGGATGCAAAAGTTATGCTCGTTTTAGGTTATTAGTCTCCTTTTTCGTGTGCTTACATCCACGGTGTGATGAACCGCGTGCCCGATTGATGTGGGTTACCTTCCATGGTTCCTTGTATACCCATAAATGTAGTAGTCAAGGCGCGGTTCATGATAAGGTGGTGCGAGTGCTCCACCGCGATGGAGTTCGATGTTGTATCGAATGTAACATGCTAGTAGTAGGAGGTACTCGGGGCGATATCTCGACCATAGGGAAGTATTTATTTTTAATAAAGTTATATACTATTCTACTCTTTGAATTTTGCTTTTTGTCCGATGTTGGCCTCACCGCAAACTTTATAGTAAAAAAGTATGCCCCAAACGACAACAGATGCAAAAGTTACGCTCATTTTAGGTTATAGGTCTTATTTTCATGTGCTTACACCCACAGTGTGCTGAACCGCGTGGCCGAGGGATGTGGGTTACCTTCCATGGTTCCTTGTGTACCCATTAAACTCTAGTAGTCTAGGCGCGGTTCATGATACGGTGGGCGAGTCCTCTTACCGCGATGGAGTTCGAGTGCTGTATTGACTCTAACATGCTGGTAGTAGGCGGTATTCGGGGCGTATCTCAACCATAGGGAAGTATGTATTTTGTAAAAAATTATATCTATTCTACTCTTTGAATTTCGCTTTTTTCGGTGTTGGCCTCATTGCAAGCTTTCTCAAAAAAAAGTATGCCCCGATCGAACAACGGATGCCAAAGTTATCCTCGTTTTAGGTTATTAGTCTCATTTTTCATGTGCTTACATCCACGGTGTGATGAACCGTGTGCCCGATTGATGTGGGTTACCTTCCATGGTTCCTTGTGTACCCATAAATACAGTATCTAGGCGCGGTTCATCCTCCACCGTGATGGAATTCAATGTTGCATTGAATGTAACATGCTAGGGAAGTATTTATTGTAAAAAATTATATACTATTCTACTCTTTGAATTTCCCTTTTTGTCAGTGTTGGCCTCGCTGCAAGCTTTCTAGAAAAAAAGTATGGCCCTATCGGACAACGGATGCAAAGGTTATGCTCGTTTTAGGTTATTGGTCTCCTTTTTCGTGTGCTTACATCCACGGTGTGATGACCGTGTGCCCGATTGATGTGGGTTAACCTTCTATGGTTCCTTGTGTACCCATAAATGCAGTAGTCTAGGCGCGGTTCATGATATGGTGGGCGAGTCCTCCACCGCGCTGGACTTCAATGTTTATTGATGTAACATGCTAGTAGTAGGAGTACTCGGGCGATATCTCGACCATAGCGAAGTATTTATTTTTAATAAAGTTATATACTATTCTACTCTTTGAATTTTGCTTTTTGTCGGTGTTGGCCTTGCCGCAAGCTTTCTAGAAAAAAAGTATGCCCCGAAATGGAAACGAATGCAAAAGTTACGCTCGTTTAGGTTATAGGTCTTATTTTTCGTGTGCTTACACCCACGTGTGCTGAACCGCGTGGCCGAGGGATATGGGTTACCTTCCATGGTTCCTTGTGTACCCATAATTAGAGTCCGGCACGGTTCATGATACGGTGGGCGGTCTCCACCGCGATGGAGTTCGCTGTTGTACTGAATAACATGCTATCAGTTGGAGGTATTCGGGGCGGTATCTCAACCATAGGGAAGATTTATTTTGTAAAAAATTATACTATTCTACACTTTGAATTTCACTTTTTTCAGTGTTGGCCTGGCTGCAAGCTTTCTAAAAAAAAAAGTATGCCCGATCGGACAACGGATGCAAAAGTTATGCTCGTTTTAGGTTATTGGTCTCCTTTTTTGTGTGCTTACATCCACGGTGTGATGAACCGCGTGCCTGATTGATGTGGGTTACCTTCCATGGTTCCTGTACCCATAAATCAGTAGTCTAGGCGCGGTTCATCCTCCACCGTGATGGAATTCAATGTTGCATTGAATGTAACATGCTAGGGAAGTATTTATTTTGTAAAAATTATACTATTCTACTCTTTGAATTTCCCTTTTTGTCAGTGTTTGGCCTCGCTGCAAGCTTTCTAGAAAAAAAGTATGCCCGATCGGACAACGGATGCAAAGTTATGCTCGTTTTAGGTTATTGGTCTCCTTTTTCGTGTGCTTACATCCACGTGTGATGACCTGTGCCCGATTGATGGGGTTACCTTCTATGGTTTCCTTGTGTACCCATAAATGCAGTAGTCTAGGCGCGGTTCATGATAGGTGGGCGTCCCTCCACCGCGATGGACTTCATGTTGTATTGAATGTAACATGCTAGTAGTA
>MU847904.1:0-23282 GCA_032690845.1 Eleusine coracana subsp. coracana
GCGATGGAGTTGACGTTGTATTGAATGTAACATGCTAGCAAGGGGTACTCGGGGCGGTATCTCAATCATAGGGAAGTATTTATTTTTTTAAATTATATACTATTCTACTCTTTGAATTTTGCTTTTTTGTCGGTGTTGGCCTCGCTGCAAGCTTTCTAGAAAAAAAAGTATGCACCAATCGACAACGGATACAAAAGTTATGCTCATTTTTAGGTTATATTCTTTTTCATGTGCTTACACCACGGTGTGATGAACCGTGTGCCCGAATGATGGGGGTTACCTTCCATGTTCCTTGTGTACCCACAATGCGGTAGTCTAGGCGCGGTTCATGATATGGTGGGCGAGTCCTCCACCGCGATGGAGTTTCAACGCTGTATTGAATGTAACATGCTAGCAGTAGGAGATACGGGGCATTATTCAATCATAGGGAAGTATTTATTTTTATAAATTATGTACTATTCTACTCTTTGAATTTTGTTTTTTGTCGGTGTTGGCCTCGCTGGAAGCTTTCTAGAAAAAAAGTGTGCCCCAACAGACATGAACGCAAAGTTACGCTTTTTTAGGTTATAGGTCTCCTTTTCGTGTGCTTACACCCACGGTGTGCTGAACCGCATGGCTGAGGGATGTGGGTTACCTTCCATGGTTCCTTGTGTACCCATAAACTCGGTAGTCTATGCGCGGTTCATGATATGGTGTCGAGTCCTCTACCGTGATGGAGTTCGACGCTGTATTGAATGTAACATGCTAGCAGTAGGAGGTACACGGGCGGTATCTCACATAGGGAAGTATTTATTTTTTATAAATTATATGCTATTCTACTCTTTGAATTTCGCTTTTTGTCGTGTTGGCCTCGCCACAGCTTTCTAGAAAAAAAGTATGCCCCGAACGTACAACGAACGCAAAAGTTACGCTGTTTTAGGTTATAGGTCTCATTTTCGTGTACTTACACCCCGGTGTGCTGAACCGTGTGCCCGAATGATGTGGGTTACCTTCCATAGTTCCTGTGTACCACAAAATGCAGTAGTCGAAGGCGCTGTTCATGATATGGTGGACGAGTCCTCACCAGCGATGGAAGTTCAATGCTGTATTGAAATGTAACATGCTAGCATGAGGAGGTACTGGGAGGGCGGTATCTCAAAACATAGGAAGTATTTATTTTTGTTATAAATTATATACTATTCTACTCTTTTAAATTTCGCTTTTTGGTCGGTGTTGGCCTCACGTGCAAGCTTTCTAGAAAAAAAGTAGCCCCGAATGGACATGAACGGAAAAGTTACGCTTGTTTTAGGTGATTGTCTCAGTTTCATGTGCTTACACCCATGGTGTGCTGAACCGTGTGCCTGAATGATGTGGGTTACCTTCCATGGTTCCTTGTGTACCAATAAAGGAGTAGTCTAGCGTAGTTCATGAGACGTGGGCGAGTCCCCACCGCGACGGAGTTTGACGTTGTATTGAATGTACTTGCTAGCAAAAAGGTGGTACTCGTGGCGGTAGCTCAATCATAGGGAAGTATTTATTTTTTAAATTATATACTATTCTACTCTTTGAATTTTGCTTTTTGTCGGTGTTTGCCCGCCGCAAGCTTTCTAGAAAAAAAAAGTATGCACCAATCAGACAACGGATAACAAAAGTTATGCTCATTTTAGGTTATAGGTCTTCTTTTTCATGTGCTTACATCCACGGTGTGATGAACCGTGTGCCCGAATGATGTGGGTTACCTTCCATAGTTCCTTGTGTACCCACAAATGCGGTAGTCTAGGCGCGGTTCATGATATGGTGGGCGAGTCCTCCACCGCGATGGAGTTTCAACGCTGTATTGAATGTAACATGCTATCAGTAGGAGATACTCGGGGCATTATTTCAATCATAGGGAAGTATTATTTTATATAAAATTATGTACTATTCTACTCTTTGAATTTCGTTTTTTGTCGATGTTGGCCTCGCTGGAAGCTTTCTAGAAAAAAAGTGTGCCCCAAAACAGACAAGGAACGCAAAAGTTACGCTTATTTTACGGTTATAGGTCTCCTGTTTCGTGTGCTTACACCCACGGTGTGCTGAACCGCATGGCTGAGGATGTGGGTTACCTTCCATGGTTCCTTGTGTACCCATAACTCGGTAGTCTATGCGCGGTTCATGATACGGTGTCGAGTCCTCTACCGTGATGGAATTCGACCGTGTATTGAATGTACATGCTAGCAGTAGGAGGTACACGGGGCGGTATCTCAACCATAGGGAAGTATTTATTTTTTATAAAATTATATGCTATTCTACTCTTTGAATTTCGCTTTTTGTCGGTGTTTGGCCTCGCCACAAGTCTTTCTAGAAAAAAAGTATGCCCCGAACGTACAACGAACGCAAAAGTTACGCATGTTTTATTGTTATATGTCTCATTTTTCGTTGTACTTCCACCCATGATGTGCTGAACCGTGTGCCCGAATGATGTGGTGTTACCTTCCATAGTTCCTTGTGTACCCACAATGCAGTAGTCTAGGCGCTGTTCATGATATGGTGGGCGGTCCTCCACCGCGATGGAGTTCAATGCTGTATTGAATGTAAACATGCTAGCAGTAGGAGGTACGGGGCGGTATCTCAACCATAGGGAAGTATTTATTTTTTTATAAAATTATATACTATTCTACTCTTTGAATTTCGCTTTTTGTCGGTTTTGGCCTCACAAGCTTTCTAGAAAAAAAGTATGCCCCGAATGGAAGAACGCAAAAGTTACGCTGTTTTAGGTTTATAGTCTCATTTTTCGTGCTTACACCCATGGTGTGCTGAACCGTGTGCCGAATGATGTGGGTTACCTTCCATGGTCCTTGTGTACCCATAAATAGTAGTCTAGGCGGTTCATGATATGGGCGAGTCCTCCACCGCGATGGAGTTTGACTGTATTGAATGTAACATGCTAGCAAAGGAGGTACTCGGGGCGGTATCTCAACCATAGGGAAGTATTTATTTTTAAAATTATATACTATTCTACTCTTTGAATTTTGCTTTTTGTCGTGTTTGCCTCGCAAGCTTCTAGAAAAAAAGTATGCCCAATGGACAACGGACAAAAGTTACGCTTGTTTTAGGTTATATGTCTTCTTTTTCATGTGCTTACACCACGGTGTGCTGAACCGTGTGCCCGAATGATGTGGGTTACCTTCCATGGTTCCTTGTGTACCATAAACGTAGTCTAGGCGCGGTTCATGATACGGTGGGCGAGTCCTCCACCGCGATGGAGTTCGACGTTGTATTGAATGTAACTGCTAGCAGTTAGGAGGTACTCGGGGCGGTATCTCAATCATAGGGAAGTATTTATTTTATAAAATTATATACTATTCTACTCTTGAATTTCTTTTTTGTCGGTGTTGGCCTCCTGCAAGCTTTCTAGAAAAAAAAGTGGCCCCAAACGACAACGAACGCAAAAGTTACGCATTTTAGTTATAGGTCTCATTTTTCGTGTGCTTACACCCACGGTGTGCTGAACCGTGTGCGAGGATGTGGGTTACCTTCCATGGTTCCTTGTGTACCCATAAACGGTAGTCTAGGCGCGGTTCATGATATGGTGGGCGAGTCCTCCACCGCGATGGAGTTTGACGCTGTATTGAATGTAACATGCTAGCAGAAAGGAGGTACTCGGGGCGTATCTCAATCATAGGGAAGTATTTTTTTTAAAAATTATACTATTCAACTCTTTGAATTTTGCTTTTTGTCGGTGTTGGCCTCGCCGCAAGCTTTCTAGAAAAAAAGTATGCCCCAACGGACAACGGACGCAAAAGTTACGCTTTTAGGTTATAGGTCTCCTTTTTTTCGTGTGCTTACATCCACGGTGTGCTGAACCGTGTGCCGAGGGATGTGGGTTACCTTCCATGGTTCCTTGTGTACCCACAAACTCGGTAGTCTATGCGCGGTTCATGATACGGTGTCGAGTCCTCTACCGTGATGGAACTCACGCTGTATTGAATGTACATGCTAGCAGTAGGAGGTACACGGGGCGGTATCTCAACCATAGGGAAGTATTTATTTTTATAAAATTATATCTATTCTACTCTTTGAATTTCGCTTTTTTGTCGTGTTGGCCTCGCCACAAGCTTTCTAGAAAAAAAAGTATGCCCCGAACGTACAACGAACGCAAAAGTTACGCATGTTTTATGTTATATGTCTCATTTTTCGTGTACTTACACCCATGGTGTGCTGAAACCGTGTGCCCGAATGATGTGGGTTACCTTCCATAGTTCCTTGTGTACCCACAAATGCAGTAGTCTAGGCGCTGTTCATGATATGGTGGCGAGTCCTCCACCGCGATGGAGTTCAATGCTGTATTGAATGTAACATGCTAGCAGTAGGAGGTACTGAGGGCGGTATCTCAACCATAGGGAAGTATTTATTTTTTTATAAAATTATATACTATTCTACTCTTTTAATTTCGCTTTTTGTCGGTGTTGGCCTCACTGCAAGCTTTCTAGAAAAAAAAGTATGCCCCGAATGGACAACGAACGGAAAAGTTACGCTTGTTTTAGGTTATATGTCTCATTTTTCATGTGCTTACACCCATGGTGTGCTGAACCGTGTGCCTGAATGATCTGGGTTACCTTCCATAGTTCCTTGTGTACCCACAAATGCAGGTAGTCTAGGCGCGTGTTCATGATATGGTGGCGAGTCCTCCACCGCGATGGAGTTTCAACGCTGTATTGAATGTAACATGCTAGCAGTAGGAGAGTACTCGGGGCATTATTTCAATCATAGGGAAGTATTTATTTTAATAAAATTATGTACTATTCTACTCTTTGAATTTTCGTTTTTGTCTGATGTTGGCCTCGCTGGAAGCTTTCTAGAAAAAAAAGTATTGCCCCAAACAGACAATGACGCAAAAGTTACGCTTATTTTAGGTTATAGGGTCTCCTGTTTCGTGTGCGTACACCCACGGTGTGCTGACCGCATGGCTGAAGGGATGTGGGTTACCTCCATGGTTCCTTGTGTACCCATAAACTCGGTAGTCTAGGCGCGGTTCATGATATGGTGGGCGAGTCCTCCACCGCGATGGAGTTTGACGCAGTATTGAATGTAACATGCTAGCAGAAAGGAGGTACTCGGGGTGGTATCTCAACCATAGGGAAGTATTTTTTTATAAAATTATATACTATTCTACTCTTTGAATTTTGCTTTTTGTCGGTGTTGGCCTCGCCGCAAGCTTTCTAGAAAAAAAGTATGCCCCAAACGGACAACGGACGCAAAAGTTACGCTTGTTTTAGGTTATAGGTCTCCTTTTTTGTGTGCTTACAGCCACGGTGTGCTGAACCGTGTGACCGAGGGATGTGGGTTATCTTCCATGGTTCCTTGTGTACCCATAAACTCGGTAGTCTATGCGCGGTTCATGATACGGTGTCGAGTCCTCTACCGTGATGGAATTCGACGCTGTATTGAATGTAACATGCTAGCAGTAGGAGGTACACGGGGCGGTATCTCAACCATAGGGAAGTATTTATTTTTTATAAAATTATATGCTATTCTACTCTTTGAATTTCGCTTTTTGTCGGTGTTGGCCTCGCCACAAGCTTTCTAGAAAAAAAGTATGCCCCGAACGTACAACGAACGCAAAAGTTACGCATGTTTTATGTTATATGTCTCATTTTTCGTGTACTTACACCCATGGTGTGCTGAACCGTGTGCCCGAATGATGTGGGTTACCTTCCATAGTTCCTTGTGTACCCACAAATGCAGTAGTCTAGGCGCTGTTCATGATATGGTGGGCGAGTCCTCCACCGCGATGGAGTTCAATGCTGTATTGAATGTAACATGCTAGCAGTAGGAGGTACTGAGGGCGGTATCTCAACCATAGGGAAGTATTTATTTTTTTATAAAATTATATACTATTCTACTCTTTTAATTTCGCTTTTTGTCGGTGTTGGCCTCACTGCAAGCTTTCTAGAAAAAAAGTATGCCCCGAATGGACAACTGAACGGAAAAGTTACGCTTGTTTTAGGTTATATGTCTCATTTTTCATGTGCTTACACCCATGGTGTGCTGAACCGTGTGCCTGAATGATGTGGGTTACCTTCCATGGTTCCTTGTGTACCAATAAAGGCAGTAGTCTAGGCGTAGTTCATGATACGGTGGCGAGTCCTCCACCGCGATGGAGTTTGACGTTGTATTGAATGTAACTTGCTAGCAAAAAGGTGGTACTCGGGGCGGTATCTCAATCATAGGGAAGTATTTATTTTTTAAATTATATACTATTCTACTCTTTGAATTTGCTTTTTGTCGGTGTTTGCCTCGCCGCAAGCTTTCTAGAAAAAAAAAGTATTCACCAATCAGACAACGGATACAAAAGTTATGCTCATTTTAGGTTATAGGTCTTCTTTTTCATGTGCTTACATCCACGGTGTGATGAACCGTGTGCCCGAATGATGTGGGTTACCTTCCATAGTTCCTTGTGTACCCACAAATGCGGTAGTCTAGGCGCGGTTCATGATATGGTGGGCGAGTCCTCCACCGCGATGGAGTTCAACGCTGTATTGAATGTAACATGCTATCAGTAGGAGATACTCGGGGCATTATTCAATCATAGGGAAGTATTTATTTTATATAAATTATGTACTATTCTACTCTTTGAATTTCGTTTTTGTCGATGTTGGCCTCGCTGGAAGCTTTCTAGAAAAAAAGTGTGCCCCAAACAGACAATGAACGCAAAAGTTACGCTTATTTTAGGTTATAGGTCTCCTGTTTCGTGTGCTTACACCCACGGTGTGCTGAACCGCATGGCTGAGGGATGTGGGTTACCTTCCATGGTTCCTTGTGTACCCATAAACTCGGTAGTCTATGCGCGGTTCATGATACGGTGTCGAGTCCTCTACCGTGATGGAATTCGACGCTGTATTGAATGTAACATGCTAGCAGTAGGAGGTACACGGGGCGGTATCTCAACCATAGGGAAGTATTATTTTTTATAAAATTATATGCTATTCTACTCTTTGAATTTCGCTTTTTGTCGGTGTTGGCCTCGCCACAAGCTTTCTAGAAAAAAAGTATGCCCCGAACGTACAACGAACGCAAAAGTTACGCATGTTTTATGTTATATGTCTCATTTTTCGTGTACTTACACCCATGGTGTGCTGAACCGTGTGCCCGAATGATGTGGGTTACCTTCCATAGTTCCTTGTGTACCCACAAATGCAGTAGTCTAGGCGCTGTTCATGATATGGTGGGCGAGTCCTCCACCGCGATGGAGTTCAATGCTGTATTGAATGTAACATGCTAGCAGTAGGAGGTACTGAGGGCGGTATCTCAACCATAGGGAAGTATTTATTTTTTTATAAAATTATATACTATTCTACTCTTTTAATTTCGCTTTTTGTCGGTTTTGGCCTCACTGCAAGCTTTCTAGAAAAAAAGTATGCCCCGAATGGACAACGAACGGAAAAGTTACGCTTGTTTAGGTTATATGTCTCATTTTTCATGTGCTTACACCCATGGTGTGCTGAACCGTGTGCCTGAATGATGTGGGTTACCTTCCATGGTTCCTTGTGTACCAATAAAGGCAGTAGTCTAGGCGTAGTTCATGATACGGTGGGCGAGTCCTCCACCGCGATGGAGTTTGACGTTGTATTGAATGTAACTTGCTAGCAAAAAGGTGGTACTCGGGGCGGTATCTCAATCATAGGGAAGTATTTATTTTTTTAAAATTATATACTATTCTACTCTTTGAATTTTGCTTTTTGTCGGTGTTTGCCTCGCCGCAAGCTTTCTAGAAAAAAAAGTATGCACCAATCAGACAACGGATACAAAAGTTATGCTCATTTTAGGTTATAGGTCTTCTTTTTCATGTGCTTACATCCACGGTGTGATGAACCGTGTGCCCGAATGATGTGGGTACCTTCCATAGTTCCTTGTGTACCCACAAATGCGGTAGTCTAGGCGCGGTTCATGATATGGTGGGCGAGTCCTCCACCGCGATGGAGTTCAACGCTGTATTGAATGTAACATGCTATCAGTAGGAGATACTCGGGGCATTATTTCAATCATAGGGAAGTATTTATTTTATATAAAATTATGTACTATTCTACTCTTTGAATTTCGTTTTTTGTCGATGTTGGCCTCGCTGGAAGCTTTCTAGAAAAAAGTGTGCCCCAAACAGACAATGAACGCAAAAGTTCGCTTATTTAGGTTATAGGTCCTCCTGTTTCGTGTGCTTACACCCACGGTGTGCTGAACCGCATGGCTGAGGGATGTGGGTTACCTTCCATGGTTCCTTGTGTACCCATAAACTCGGTAGTCTAGGCGCGGTTCATGATATGGTGGGCGAGTCCTCCACCGCGATGGAGTTTGACGCAGTATTGAATGTAACATGCTAGCAGAAAGGAGGTACTCGGGGTGGTATCTCAACCATAGGGAAGTATTTTTTTTATAAAATTATATACTATTCAACTCTTTGAATTTTGCTTTTTGTCGGTGTTGGCCTCGCCGCAAGCTTTCTAGAAAAAAAGTATGCCCCAAACGGACAACGGACGCAAAAGTTACGCTTGTTTTAGGTTATAGGTCTCCTTTTTGTGTGCTTACAGCCACGGTGTGCTGAACCGTGTGACCGAGGGATGTGGGTTATCTTCCATGGTTCCTTGTGTACCCATAAACTCGGTAGTCTATGCGCGGTTCATGATACGGTGTCGAGTCCTCTACCGTGATGGAATTCGACGCTGTATTGAATGTGACATGCTAGCAGTAGGAGGTACACGGGGCGGTATCTCAACCATAGGGAAGTATTTATTTTTATAAAATTATATGCTATTCTACTCTTTGAATTTCGCTTTTTGTCGGTGTTGGCCTCGCCACAAGCTTTCTAGAAAAAAAAGTATGCCCCGACGTACAACGAACGCAAAAGTTACGCATGTTTTATGTTATATGTCTCATTTTTCGTGTACTTACACCCATGGTGTGCTGAACCGTGTGCCCGAATGATGTGGGTTACCTTCCATAGTTCCTTGTGTACCCACAAATGCAGTAGTCTAGGCGCTGTTCATGATATGGTGGACGAGTCCTCCACCGCGATGGAGTTCAATGCTGTATTGAATGTAACATGCTAGCAGTAGGAGGTACTGAGGGCGGTATCTCAACCATAGGGAAGTATTTATTTTTTTATAAAATTATATACTATTCTACTCTTTTAATTTCGCTTTTTGTCGGTTGTTGGCCTCACTGCAAGCTTTCTAGAAAAAAAGTATGCCCCGAATGGACAACGAACGGAAAGTTACGCTTGTTTTAGGTTATATGTCTCATTTTTCATGTGCTTACACCCATGGTGTGCTGAACCGTGTGCCTGAATGATATGGGTTACCTTCCATGGTTCCTTGTGTACCAATAAAGGCAGTAGTCTAGGCGTAGTTCATGATACGATGGGCGAGTCCTCCACCGCGATGGAGTTTGACGTTGTATTGAATGTAACTTGCTAGCAAAAAGGTGGTACTCGGGGCGGTATCTCAATCATAGGGAAGTATTATTTTTTTAAAATTATATACTATTCTACTCTTTGAATTTTTGCTTTTTGTTGGTGTTTGCCTCGCCGCAACCTTTCTAGAAAAAAAAAGTATGCACCAATCAGACAACGGATACAAAAGTTATGCTCATTTTAGGTTATAGGTCTTCTTTTTCATGTGCTTACATCCACGGTGTGATGAACCGTGTGCCCGATGATGTGGGTTACCTTCCATAGTTCCTGTGTACCCATAAACTCGGTAGTCTAGGTGCGGTTCATGATATGGTGGGCGAGTCCTCCACCGCGTGGAGTTTGACGCAGTATTGAATGTAACATGCTAGCAGAAAGGAGGTACCGGGGTGGTATCTCAACATAGGGAAGTATTTTTTTTATAAAATTATATACTATTCTACTCTTTGGAATTTTGCTTTTGTCGGTGTTGGCCTCGCCGCACGCTTTCTAGAAAAAAAGTATGCCCCCAACGGGACAACGGACGCAAAAGTTACGCTTGTTTTAGTTATAGGTCCTCCTTTTTTGTGTGCTTACAGCCCACGGTGTGCTGAACCGTGTGACCGAGGGATGTGGGTATTCTTCCCTGGTCTTGTGTACCCATAAACTCGGTAGTCTATGCGCGGTTCATGATACGGTGTCGAGTCCTCTACCGTGATGGAATTCGACGCTTTATTGAATGTAACATGCTAGCAGTAGGAGGTACACGGGGCGGTATCTCAACCATAGGGAAGTATTTATTTTTTATAAAATTATATGCTATTCTACTCTTTGAATTTCGCTTTTTTGTCGGTTTGTTGGCCTCGCCACAAGCTTTCTAGAAAAAAAGTATGCCCGAACGACACGAACGCAAAGTTACGCAGGTTTATGTTATTGTCTCATTTTCGTGTACATCCCCCATGGTGTGCGGAACCGTGTGCCCGAATGATGGTGTTAAATTCCACATAGTTTTCCTTGTGTACCCAAATGCAGTAGTCTAGCGTGTTCATGATATGGTGCGAGTCTCCACCGTGATGGAGTTTCAATGCGGTATTGAATTAAACATGCTAGCAGTAGGGGTACGCAGGGCTTATCTCAATCAATAGGGAAGTTATTTATTTTTTATAAAATTATATACTATTCCTACTCCTTGAATTTCGCTTTTTGTCAGTGTTGGGCCTCACTGCAAGCTTTCTAGAAAAAAGTATGTCCCGAATGGACAACGAACGCAAAATGTTACGCTTGTTTTAGGTTAATATGTCTCATTTTTCGTGTGCTTACACCCACGGTGTGCTGAACCGTGTGCCTGAATGATGTGGGTACCGTCCATGGTTCCTTGTGTACCATAAACGCAGTAGTCTAGGCGTAGTTCATGATACTGGTGGGCGAGTCCTCCACCGCGATGGAGTTTGACGCTGTATTGAATGTAACATGCTAGCAGAAAAGGAGGTACTCGGGGCTGTATGTCAATCATAGGGAAGTATTTATTTTTATAAAATTATATACTATCTACTCTGTGAATTTTTTTCTTTTTGTCGGTGTTGGCCTCGCCGCAAGCTTCTAGAAAAAAAAGTATGCCCACAATCAGGACAACGGACGCAAATGTTATGCCTATGTTTAGGTTATAGGTCTTCTTTTTCAGTGTGCTTACAGCCACGGTGTGATGAACCGTGTGACCGAAGGGATGTGGGTTATCCTTCCATAGGTTCCTTGTGTACCCACTAAACTCGGTAGTCTATGCGCGGTTCATGATATGGTGGTCGAGTCCTCCACCGCGATGGAGTTCGACCTGGTATGAATGTAACATGCTAGCAGTAGGAGGATACTCGAGGCAGGTATCTCAACCATAGGGAAGTATTTATTTTTATAAAATTATATACTATTCTACTCTTTGAATTTTGCTTTTTGTCGGTGTTGGCCTCGCCGCAAGCTTTCTAGAAAAAAAAGTATGCCCGAACGGACAACGGATACAAAAGTTACTGCATCGTTTTAGGTTATAGGTCTCCATTTTCATGTGCTACACCACATGGGGTGCTGAACCGCTGTGCCGAATGATGTGGGTTACCATTACCTATGGTTCCTTGTGTACCATAACGCAGTAGTCTAGGCGTTAGTTCATGATATGGTGGGCGAGGCCTCCACCCGATGGAGTTCGATGCTGTATTGAATATAACATCTAGTAAGAAGGAGGTACTCGGGGCTTATCTTCAACCATAGGGGAAGTATTTTCTTTTATAAAATTATATACTATTCTACTCTTTGAATTTCGCTTTCTTGTCGGTGTTAGCCTCGCAGCAAGCTTCTAGAAAAAAAAGTATGCACCAATCGGACAACGGATGCAAAGGTTATGCTCGTTTTAGGTTATAGGTCTCCATTTTTCATGTGCTTACATCCACTGGTGTGATGAACCGTGTGCCCGAATGATGTGGGTTACCTTCCATAGTTCCTTGTGTACCCACAATGCAGTAGTCTAGGCATTCTTCATGATATGGTGGGCGAGTCCTCCACCGCGATGGAGTCCACGCTATATTGAATGTAAACATGCTAGCAGTAAGGAGGTACTCGGGGCGGTATCTCAACCATAGGGAAGTATTTATTTTTTGTAAAATTATATACTATTTCTACTCTTTGAATTCGCTTTTTTATCGATGTTGGCCTCGCCCAAAACTTTCTAGAAAAAAAGTATGCCCCGAACGGACAACGAACACAAAAGTTACGCTTGTTTTAGGTTATAGGTCTCCTTTTTTCGAGAACTTACAGCTACGGTGTGCTGAACCACGTAACCGAGGGATGTGGGTTATCCTTCCATGGATCCTTGTGTACCATAAGCTCGGTAGTCTTGGCGTGGTTCACGATACGGTGGGTGAGTCCTCTACCGTGATGGAGTTTCAACGCTGTATTGAATGTAACATGCTAGCAGTAGGAGGTACCTCGGGGCGGTATCTCAACCATAGGGAAGTATTTATTTTTTATAAAATTATATACTATTCTACTCTTTGCATTTTGCTTTTTATCGGTGTTGGCCGCGCCACAAGGTTTCTAGAAAAAATATGCCCCGAACGGACAACGAACGCAAAAGTTACGTTTATTTAGGTTATAGTCTCATTTTTCCTTTTGCTTACACCCACGGTGTGCTGAACCGTGTGCCTGAATGATGTGGGTTACCTTCAATGGTACCTTGTGTACCCATAAACGCAGTAGTCTAGGCGTAGTTCACTGATATGGTGGGCGAGTCCTCCACCACGATGGAGTTTGATGCTGTATTGAATATAACATGCTAGTAGAAAGGAGGTACTTGGGGCGGTATCTCAATCATAGGGAAGTATTTATTTTTAAGAAATTATATACTATTCTACTCTTTGAATTTCGCTTCTTGTCGGTGTAGCCTCGCCGCAAGCTTTCTAGAAAAAAAAGTATGCACCAATCGGACAACGAATACAAAAGTTATGCTCGTTTAGGTTATAGGTCTCCATTTTCATGTGCTTACATCCACGGTGTGATGAACCGCGTGCCCGAATGATGTGGGTTACCTTCCATAGTTCCTTGTGTACCCACAACTGCAGTAGTCTAGGCGTTGTTCATGATATGGTGGGCGAGTCCTCCACCGCGATGGAGTTCAATGCTGTATTGAATGTAACATGCTAGCAGTAGGAGGTACTCAGGGCGGTATCTCAATCATAGGGAAGTATTTATTTTTTTATAAATTATATACTATTCTACTGTTTGAATTTCGCTTTTTGTCAGTGTTGGCCTCACTGCAAGCTTTCTAGAAAAAAAGTATGCCCCGAATGGACAACAAACGCAAAAGTTACGCTTGTTTAGGTTATATGTCTCATTTTTCGTGTGCTTACACCCACGGTGTGCTGAACCGTGTGCCTGAATGATGTGGGTTACCTTCCATGGTTCCTTGTGTACCAATAAACTGCAGTAGTCTAGGCGTAGTTCATGATACGGTGGGCGAGTCCTCCACCGCGATGGAGTTTGACGTTGTATGAATGTAACATGCTAGCAAAAAGGAGGTACTCGGGGCGGTATGTCAATCATAGGGAAGTATTTATTTTTTAAAATTTATATACTATTCTACCCTTTGAATTTTGCTTTTTGTCGGTGTTTGCCTCGCCGCAAGCTTTCTAGAAAAAAAAGTATGCACCAATCAGACAACGGATACAAAAGTTATGCTCATTTTAGGTTATAGGTCTTCTTTTTCATGTGCTTACATCCACGGTGTGATGAAACCGTGTGCCCGAATGATGTGGGTTACCTTCCATAGTTCCTTGTGTACCCACAAACGCGGTAGTCTAGGCGCGGTTCATGATATGGTGGGCGAGTCCACCACCGCGATGGAGTTCAACACTGTATTGAATGTAACATGCTATCAGTAGGAGATACTCGGGGCATTATTTCAACCATAGGGAAGTATTTATTTTATATAAAATTATGTACTATTCTACTCTTTGAATTTTGTTTTTTGTCGATGTGGCCTCGCTGGAAGCTTTCAAGAAAAAAAGTATGCCCCGAACGGACCATGAACGCAAAAGTTACGCTTTTTTTTAGGTTATAGGTCTCCTATTTCGTGTGCGTACACCCACGGTGTGCTGAACCGCATGGCTGAGGGATGTGGGTTACCATCCATGGTTCCTTGTGTACCCATAAACTCGGTAGTCTAGGCGCGGTTCATGATATGGTGGGCGAGTCCTCCACCGCGATGGAGTTTGACGCTGTATTGAATGTAACCTGCTATGCAGAAAGGAGGTACTCGGGGTGGTTATCTAACCATAGGGAAGTATTTTTTTATAAAATTATATACTATTCTACTCTTTGAATTTTGCTTTTTGTCGTTGTGGCCTCGCCGCAAGCTTTCTAGAAAAAAGTATGCCCCAAATGGACAACGGACGCAAAAGTTACGCTTGTTTTAGGTTATAGGTCTCCTTTTTCGTGTGCTTACAGCCACGGTGTGCTGAACCGTGTGACCGAGGGATGTGGGTTATCTTCCATGGTTCCTTGTGTACCCATAAACTCGGTAGTCTATGCGCGGTTCATGATACGGTGTCGAGTCCTCTACCGTGATGGAGTTCGACGTTGTATTGAATGTAACATGCTAGCAGTAGGAGGTACTCGGGGCGGTATCTCAACCATAGGGAAGTATTTATTTTTTATAAAATTATATGCTAGTCTACTCTTTTGAATTTTGCTTTTTGTCGGTGTTGGCCTCACCACAAGCTTTCTAGAAAAAAGTATGCCCCGAACGTACAACGAACGCAAAAGTTATGCATGTTTTATGTTATATGTCTCATTTTTTCATGTACTTACACCCATGGTGTGCTGAACCGTGTGCCCGAATGATGTGGGTTACCATCCATGGTTCCTTATGTACCCGTAAACGCAGTAGTCTAGGCGTAGTTCATGATATGGTGGGCGAGTCCTCCACCGCGATGGAGTTTGATGCTGTATTGAATATAACATGCTAGTAGAAAGGAGGTACTTGGGGCGGTATCTCAATCATAGGGAAGTATTTATTTTTTAAAAATTATATACTATTCTACTCTTTGAATTTCGCTTCTTGTCGGTGTTAGCCTCGCCGCAAGCTTTCTAGAAAAAAAAAGTATGCACCAATCGGACAATGGATACAAAAGTTATGCTCGTTTTAGGTTATAGGTCTCCATTTTCATGTGCTTACATCCACGGTGTGATGAACCGCGTGCCCGAATGATGTGGGTTACCTTCCATAGTTCCTTGTGTACCCACAACTGCAGTAGTCTAGGCGTTGTTCATGATATGGTGGGCGAGTCCTCCACCGCGATGGAGTTCAATGCTGTATTGAATGTAACATGCTAGCAGTAGGAGGTACTCAGGGCGGTATCTCAATCATTGGGAAGTATTTATTTTTTTATAAAATTATATACTATTCTACTCTTTGAATTTCGCTTTTTGTCAGCGTTGGCCTCACTGCAAGCTTTCTAGAAAAAAAGTATGCCCCGAATGGACAACGAACGCAAAAGTTACGCTTGTTTTAGGTTATATGTCTCATTTTTCGTGTGCTTACACCCACGGTGTGCTGAACCGTGTGCCTGAATGATGTGGGTTACCTTCCATGGTTCCTTGTGTACCAATAAACGCAGTAGTCTAGGCGTAGTTCATGATACGGTGGGCGAGTCCTCCACCGCGATGGAGTTTGACGTTGTATTGAATGTAACATGCTAGCAAAAAGGAGGTACTCGGGGCGGTATGTCAATCATAGGGAAGTATTTATTTTTTAAAAATTATATACTATTCTACTCTTTGAATTTTGCTTTTTGTCGCTGTTTGCCTGGCCGCAAGCTTTCTAGAAAAAAAAGTATGCACCAATCAGACAACGGATACAAAAGTTATGCTCATTTTAGGTTATAGGTCTTCTTTTCATGTGCTTACATCCACGGTGTGATGAACCATGTGCCCGAATGATGTGGGTTACCTTCCATAGTTCCTTGTGTACCCACAAACGCGGTAGTCTAGGCGCGGTTCATGATATGGTGGGCGAGTCCTCCACCGCGATGGAGTTCAACACTGTATTGAATGTAACATGCTATCAGTAGGAGATACTCGGGGCATTATTTCAACCATAGGGAAGTATTTATTTTATATAAAATTATGTACTATTCTACTCTTTGAATTTTGTTTTTTGTCGATGTTGGCCTCGCTGGAAGCTTTCAAGAAAAAAAGTATGCCCCGAACGGACCATGAACGCAAAAGTTACGCTTTTTTTAGGTTATAGGTCTCCTATTTCGTGTGCGTACACCCACGGTGTGCTGAACCGCATGGCTGAGGGATGTGGGTTACCATCCATGGTTCCTTGTGTACCCATAAACTCGGTAGTCTAGGCGCGGTTCATGATATGGTGGGCGAGTCCTCCACCGCGATGGAGTTTGACGCTGTATTGAATGTAACATGCTAGCAGAAAGGAGGTACTCGGGGTGGTATCTCAACCATAGGGAAGTATTTTTTTATAAAATTATATACTATTCTACTCTGTGAATTTTTCTTTTTGTCGGTGTTGGCCTCGCCGCAAGCTTTCTAGAAAAAAAGTATGCCCCAAATGGACAACGGACGCAAATGTTACGCTTGTTTTAGGTTATAGGTCTCCTTTTTCGTGTGCTTACAGCCACGGTGTGCTGAACCGTGTGACCGAGGGATGTGGGTTATCTTCGATGGTTCCTTGTGTACCCATAAACTCGGTAGTCTATGCGCGGTTCATGATACGGTGTCGAGTCCTCTACCGTGATGGAGTTCGACGTTGTATTGAATGTAACATGCTAGCAGTAGGAGGTACTCGAGGCGGTATCTCAACCATAGGGAAGTATTTATTTTTTATAAAATTATATGCTAGTCTACTCTTTGAATTTTTCTTTTTGTCGGTGTTGGCCTCACCACAAGCTTTCTAGAAAAAAAGTATGCCCCGAACGTACAACAAACGCAAAAGTTACGCATGTTTTATGTTATATGTCTCATTTTTCATGTACTTACACCCATGGTGTGCTGAACCGTGTGCCCGAATGATGTGGGTTACCATCCATGGTTCCTTATGTACCCATAAACGCAGTAGTCTAGGCGTAGTTCATGATATGGTGGGCGAGTCCTCCACCGCGATGGAGTTTGATGCTGTATTGAATATAACATGCTAGTAGAAAGGAGGTACTCGGGGCATTATTTCAACCATAGGGAAGTATTTATCTTTTATAAAATGATATACTATTCTTCTCTTTGAATTTCGCTTTCTGTCAATGTTAGCCTTGCCGCAAGCTTTCTAGAAAAAAAAGTATGCACCAATCAGACAACAGATGCAAAAGTTATGCTCGTTTTAGGTTATAAGTCTCCTTTTTCATGTGCTTACATCCATGGTGTGATGAACCGTGTGCCCGAATGATGTGGGTTACCTTCCATAGTTCCTTGTGTACCCACAAATGCAGTAGTCTAGGCATTCTTCATGATATGGTGGGCGAGTCCTCCACCGCGATGGAGTCCAACGCTATATTGAATGTAACATGCTAGCAGTAGGAGGTACTCGGGGCGGTATCTCAACCATAGGGAAGTATTTATTTTTTGTAAAATTATATACTATTCTACTCTTTGAATTTCGCTTTTTATCGATGTTGGCCTCGCCCAAAACTTTCTAGAAAAAAAGTATGCCCCGAACGGACAACGAACGCAAAAGTTACACTTGTTTTAGGTTATAGGTCTCCTTTTTCGAGAACTTACAGCTACGGTGTGCTGAACCACGTAACCGAGGGATGTGGGTTATCTTCCATGGATCCTTGTGTACCCATAAGCTCGGTAGTCTTGGCGTGGTTCACGATACGGTGGGTGAGTCCTCTACCGTGATGGAGTTCAACGCTGTATTGAATGTAACATGCTAGCAGTAGGAGGTACTCGGGGCGGTATCTCAACCATAGGGAAGTATTTATTTTTTATAAAATTATATACTATTCTACTCTTTGCATTTTGCTTTTTATCGGTGTTGGCCGCGCCACAAGGTTTCTAGAAAAAAATATGCCCCGAACGGACAACGAACGCAAAAGTTACGTTTATTTTAGGTTATATGTCTCATTTTTCTTTTGCTTACACCCACGGTGTGCTGAACCGTGTGCCTGAATGATGTGGGTTACCTTCAATGGTACCTTGTGTACCCATAAACGCAGTAGTCTAGGCGCAGTTCATGATATGGTGGGCGAGTCCTCCACCGCGATGGAGTTTGATGCTGTATTGAATGTAACATGCTAGCAGAAAGGAGGTACTCGGGGCGGTATCTCAACCATAGGGAAGTATTTATTTTTAAAAATTATATACTATTCTACTCTTTGAATTTCGCTTTTTGTCGATGTTGGCCTCGTCGGAAGCTTTGTAGAAAAAAAGTATGCCCCGAATGGACAACAAACGCAAAAGTTACGCTTGCTTTAGGTTATAGGTCTCCTTTTTCATGTGCTTACACCCACGGTGTGCTGAACCGCGTGGCCGAGGGATGTGGGTTACCTTCCATGGGTCCTTGTGTACCTATAAACTCGGTAGTGTAGGCGCGGTTCATGATATGGTGGGCGAGTCCTCCACCGTGATGGAGTTTGACGCTGTATTGAATGGAACATGCTAACAGAAAGGAGGTACTCGGGGCGGTATCTCAACCATAGGGAAATATTTTTTAAAAAAAATTATATACTATTCTACTCTTTGAATTTTGCTTTTTGTCGCTGTTTGCCTGGCCGCAAGCTTTCTAGAAAAAAAAAGTATGCACCAATCAGACAACGGATACAAAAGTTATGCTCATTTTAGGTTATAGGTCTTCTTTTTCATGTGCTTACATCCACGGTGTGATGAACCATGTGCCCGAATGATGTGGGTTACCTTCCATAGTTCCTTGTGTACCCACAAACGCGGTAGTCTAGGCGCGGTTCATGATATGGTGGGCGAGTCCTCCACCGCGATGGAGTTCAACACTGTATTGAATGTAACATGCTATCAGTAGGAGATACTCGGGGCATTATTTCAACCATAGGGAAGTATTTATTTTATATAAAATTATGTACTATTCTACTCTTTGAATTTTGTTTTTTGTCGATGTTGGCCTCGCTGGAAGCTTTCAAGAAAAAAAGTATGCCCCGAACGGACCATGAACGCAAAAGTTACGCTTTTTTTTAGGTTATAGGTCTCCTATTTCGTGTGCGTACACCCACGGTGTGCTGAACCGCATGGCTGAGGGATGTGGGTTACCATCCATGGTTCCTTGTGTACCCATAAACTCGGTAGTCTAGGCGCGGTTCATGATATGGTGGGCGAGTCCTCCACCGCGATGGAGTTTGACGCTGTATTGAATGTAACATGCTAGCAGAAAGGAGGTACTCGGGGTGGTATCTCAACCATAGGGAAGTATTTTTTTATAAAATTATATACTATTCTACTCTGTGAATTTTTCTTTTTGTCGGTGTTGGCCTCGCCGCAAGCTTTCTAGAAAAAAAGTATGCCCCAAATGGACAACGGACGCAAATGTTACGCTTGTTTTAGGTTATAGGTCTCCTTTTTCGTGTGCTTACAGCCACGGTGTGCTGAACCGTGTGACCGAGGGATGTGGGTTATCTTCGATGGTTCCTTGTGTACCCATAAACTCGGTAGTCTATGCGCGGTTCATGATACGGTGTCGAGTCCTCTACCGTGATGGAGTTCGACGTTGTATTGAATGTAACATGCTAGCAGTAGGAGGTACTCGAGGCGGTATCTCAACCATAGGGAAGTATTTATTTTTTATAAAATTATATGCTAGTCTACTCTTTGAATTTTTCTTTTTGTCGGTGTTGGCCTCACCACAAGCTTTCTAGAAAAAAAGTATGCCCCGAACGTACAACAAACGCAAAAGTTACGCATGTTTTATGTTATATGTCTCATTTTTCATGTACTTACACCCATGGTGTGCTGAACCGTGTGCCCGAATGATGTGGGTTACCATCCATGGTTCCTTATGTACCCATAAACGCAGTAGTCTAGGCGTAGTTCATGATATGGTGGGCGAGTCCTCCACCGCGATGGAGTTTGATGCTGTATTGAATATAACATGCTAGTAGAAAGGAGGTACTCGGGGCATTATTTCAACCATAGGGAAGTATTTATCTTTTATAAAATGATATACTATTCTTCTCTTTGAATTTCGCTTTCTGTCAATGTTAGCCTTGCCGCAAGCTTTCTAGAAAAAAAAGTATGCACCAATCAGACAACAGATGCAAAAGTTATGCTCGTTTTAGGTTATAAGTCTCCTTTTTCATGTGCTTACATCCATGGTGTGATGAACCGTGTGCCCGAATGATGTGGGTTACCTTCCATAGTTCCTTGTGTACCCACAAATGCAGTAGTCTAGGCATTCTTCATGATATGGTGGGCGAGTCCTCCACCGCGATGGAGTCCAACGCTATATTGAATGTAACATGCTAGCAGTAGGAGGTACTCGGGGCGGTATCTCAACCATAGGGAAGTATTTATTTTTTGTAAAATTATATACTATTCTACTCTTTGAATTTCGCTTTTTATCGATGTTGGCCTCGCCCAAAACTTTCTAGAAAAAAAGTATGCCCCGAACGGACAACGAACGCAAAAGTTACGCTTGTTTTAGGTTATAGGTCTCCTTTTTCGAGAACTTACAGCTACGGTGTGCTGAACCACGTAACCGAGGGATGTGGGTTATCTTCCATGGATCCTTGTGTACCCATAAGCTCGGTAGTCTTGGCGTGGTTCACGATACGGTGGGTGAGTCCTCTACCGTGATGGAGTTCAACGCTGTATTGAATGTAACATGCTAGCAGTAGGAGGTACTCGGGGCGGTATCTCAACCATAGGGAAGTATTTATTTTTTATAAAATTATATACTATTCTACTCTTTGCATTTTGCTTTTTATCGGTGCTGGCCGCGCCACAAGGTTTCTAGAAAAAAATATGCCCCGAACGGACAACGAACGCAAAAGTTACGTTTATTTTAGGTTATATGTCTCATTTTTCTTTTGCTTACACCCACGGTGTGCTGAACCGTGTGCCTGAATGATGTGGGTTACCTTCAATGGTACCTTGTGTACCCATAAACGCAGTAGTCTAGGCGCAGTTCATGATATGGTGGGCGAGTCCTCCACCGCGATGGAGTTTGATGCTGTATTGAATGTAACATGCTAGCAGAAAGGAGGTACTCGGGGCGGTATCTCAACCATAGGGAAGTATTTATTTTTAAAAATTATATACTATTCTACTCTTTGAATTTCGCTTTTTGTCGATGTTGGCCTCGCCGGAAGCTTTGTAGAAAAAAAGTATGCCCCGAATGGACAACAAACGCAAAAGTTACGCTTGCTTTAGGTTATAGGTCTCCTTTTTCATGTGCTTACACCCACGGTGTGCTGAACCGCGTGGCCGAGGGATGTGGGTTACCTTCCATGGGTCCTTGTGTACCTATAAACTCGGTAGTGTAGGCGCGGTTCATGATATGGTGGGCGAGTCCTCCACCGTGATGGAGTTTGACGCTGTATTGAATGGAACATGCTAACAGAAAGGAGGTACTCGGGGCGGTATCTCAACCATAGGGAAATATTTTTTAAAAAAATTATATACTATTCTACTCTCTGAATTTTGCTTTTTATCGGTGTTGGCCTCGCAGCAAGGTTTCTAGAAAAAAAAGTATGCCCCAAACAGACAACGGACACAAAAGTTACGCTTGTTTTAGGTTATAGGTCACCTTTTTCGTGTGCTTACAGCCACGGTGTGCTGAACCGCATGACCGAGGGATGTGG
This sequence comes from Eleusine coracana subsp. coracana, assembly GCA_032690845.1. Taxonomy (NCBI): domain Eukaryota; kingdom Viridiplantae; phylum Streptophyta; class Magnoliopsida; order Poales; family Poaceae; genus Eleusine; species Eleusine coracana. The sequence goes on from MU847904.1 coordinate 21,721, forward strand.
GTTATCTTCCATGGTTTCTTGTGTACCCATAAACTCGGTAGTCTAGGCATGGTTCACGATACGGTGGGTGAGTCCTCTACTGTGATGGAGTTCGACGCTGTATTGAATGTAACATGCTACCAGTAGGAGGTTCTCGGGGCGGTATCTCAACCATAGGGAAGTACTTATTTTTTATAAAATTATACACTATTCTACGCTTTGCATTTCACTTTTTGTTGGTGTTGGCCTCGCCACAAGGTTTCTAGAAAAAAGTATGTCCCGAACGGACAACGAACGCAAAAGTTACGCTTGTTTTAGGTTATATGTCTCATTTTTCGTGTGCTTAGACCCACGGTGTGCTGAACCGTGTGCCTGAATGATGTGGGTTACCTTCCATGGTTCCTTGTGTACCCATAAACGCAGTAGTCTAGGCGCAGTTCATGATATGGTGGGCGAGTCCTCCATCGCGATGGAGTTTGATGCTGTATTGAATGGAATATGCTAGCAAAAAGGAGGTACGGCGGTATCTCTATCATAGGGAAGTATTTATTTTTTTTAAAATTATATACTATTTCTACTCTTTGAATTTTGCTTTTTGTCGGTGTTGGCCTTGCCGCAAGCTTTCTAGAAAAAAAGTATGCACGAATCGGACAACGGATGCAAAAGTTATTGCTTGTTTTAGGTTATAGGTCTCCTTTTTTCATGTGCTTACATCCACGGTGTGGTGAACCGCGTGCTCGAATGATATGGGTTATCTTCCGTAGTTCCTTGTGTACCCACAACTCAGTAATGTAGACGCTGTTCATGATATGGTGGGCGAGTCCTCCACCGCGATGGAGTTCAACGCTAGTATTGAATGTAACATGCTAGCAGTAGGAGGTACTCGGGACGGTATCTCAACCATAGGGGAAGTATTTATTTTTTATAAAATTATGTACTATTATACTCTTTGAATTTTTCTTTTTGTCGATGTTGGCCTCATCGGAAGCTTTCTAGAAAAAAAGTATGCCCCGAACGGACAACGAACGCAAAAGTTACGCTGTTTTTTAGGTTATAGTCTCCTATTTCGTGTGCGTACACCCACGGTGTGCTGAACCGCATGGCTGAGGGATGTGGGGTTACCATCCATGGGTCCTTGTGTACCCATAAACTCCGGTAGTCTAGGCGCGGTTCATGATATGGTGGGCGCGTCCTCCACCGCGATGGAGTTTGACGCCGGTATTGAATGTAACATGCTAGCAGAAAGGAGGTCCTCGGGGTGGTATCTCAACATAGGGAAGTATTTTTTTATAAAAATTATATACTATTCTACTCTTTGAATTTTGCTTTTTGTCGTTGTTGGCCTCGCCGCAGGCTTTGCTAGAAAAAAAGTATGCCCAAATGGACAACGACGCAAAAGTTACGTTTATTTTAGGTTATATGTCTCCTTTTTCGTTGCTTACACCACGGTGTGCTGAACCGCATGTGCCGAAGATGTGGGTTACCTTCATGGTACCTTGTGTACCCATAACCGTAGTCTAGGCGGTTCATGATAGGGGGAGTCCTCCACCGATGGAGTTCGACGCTGTATTGAATGTAACATG